>OX451217.1:87368805-87411239 GCA_949628195.1 Phasia obesa
GGCAACATGCGAAATGACCTCGATTGACATCCTCTTCTCCATCTCCCACACCATATTCCTTATTTTCTTCCAGCATTGAAATAAAAAAATCCACGGCCTCTTTATGTTCATATAACAAAATTTCTTTAAAGTTATTTAAGAAATTTTCAATTGTTATACAAAGTGGGGTCATATTGATTCTTTCTTCGTTTCTTCGTTTCGCTCGATGGTACTTTGGTGAGTAATAGATATTTACGATTTTTATGCATAAGTTGGGTGCATGAAAATTTTCAATAGATTTTTTATATTACACCATATTTCTTTACAACGGAATGTTGTTATCTCTTTCACTCCCTCACTTTAACATTTGTGTTTTAATTTCTAAAGAATTGATGTAATAATTTACTCCACCTTTACCTTTTCTTTCTTTTACTTCTACAAGATCCAATATTACGGTTAGATTTTATTTCAATATTGAATTTGACTATCTCTTTTCCTCATATTCATACCTATGATTTTTATCAATTTTATTTAAAGATAAATAGGTGGAAATATTTTTAGAGTATTATAATAAAAAAAGAAGTCAAGCTGTTAAGTTAAAAAAAAAATGGATTCCACCAAAAATTTAATTAAAAAATTTAATGGTCTTAATAATAAAACGATGATACACATCAAGGATCTCAAAATTTCATCCAAATACCCAATCATAAATGCAAAACGGGTGACAACCAAATATGGTACTTGTCTGCAGATTGAGCTGGACAACAACATCATGTTTTTACCAAACCGATACAATTCACTCACCGATGAGGAGGTTAACGCGTTGTGTACTGGAATATATTGCGTGTACAGAGAGGGAGAGAAAAATTTATTTTTAAATACCTTCGATGAGGTTGTGCAATTTATACCTAATGCACAGTATCCCATCTGGGAATAAATTTTTAAAATATTTAATCAAATAAAAATTATATAATAAACCAAGCAAAATAAAATATACACATAGTTTCAAAGATTTAATTTTTTGTCGTTTAATTTATTTCCATTTCGTTATTTCATACAGAAATTTGAGACATAAATGACCACAGTTAAATGTATTATACTTCTGATATTGATTGTAGTTGTATTTTATATTTTTTCCTAAATATTTAACTAATTCTAATGGAGGATGTAAATTTCCAAAGCTGTCGAAATATTCTTTTTGCTGATTGTTTTTGTAATATGCCACCCAGTGTGTTCCAGGTCCTGATGATAAATCTAAATTGATGATACCACATTCTCTTTTCCTCGGTCGTTTTGGTAGTGTATCCAACATAAATACTCCTCTAAAGTGTGAAATATTGGTTGAAAATTTTCTCAAGTCGACATCCGTTAATGGTCTATCAGGTAGCATTTTTAAAAGTTTTTTGGATTTTTATCGTAAACCAATCCATATCCCTTCTTATATGGTTTTAGGTAAAGACCCTTCCCCATTGCTACAGGTTCCATAATTTTATTATGTCTTGTTGCCTCATCAAGTTGATGTTTGGCATTCCTTGCAGCATTTACAGCTTTTGCTATAGCAGCACCTCCACTCGCTAGGCTTCCAATTGCACTCAAGGCAGTAAGAATTGGAATTATAGGTAATACCCCACCAATTTTTGGGACATTAATTATACGTGGTACAATAACTTGAGACTTTTTCCCCTTAAACGATCTGTTAATAGCTTTACGAGCAATCTTAATAGCAGAATTAATATCTTCAGGTTTTTCCTTTTTTATTATTTTTGTTGCATTTTTTATTGATGTAATGAAAAGCTTTCTTCCATTTGAATTATTTCTTTTTGAAGGTTTTACACACGCCTTTTTTTTCATCCCCAAACCAAATTTGGTTTTAGCTTTCATCGTGTTAGTAACTAAATATGCAAACGATTTCTCGGCAAGACTACTGTCTTTTGACCAAACTCTTTCCCAAGCTTTATGTTCAAGAATTTTATCCGCTTGATGTCTTTTCTTTATATCCTTACTTTTGGAATAAGCTATATCGTGATCCTTACAAGCAACATCCAAAGGGTTTATTCCTCTGTCACCTCGATCTAGACGTTTCTTTAGTTTCGTTCCAGGTCCACAATATTGATAGCCAGGAAGATGAATTTCAACAGGCAAGGAGTTTATTATATTATCTACTAAACCTTCTCCAATGAATGTTTTGTTATAATTAACTTCCTGGTTATATAGTATAACCATTTTATTCTATAATAAGTACTAAAATAAAACATTTTTTTTATTACATTCAGTTATAAAAATGCGTTTAGTTAAACAACATAAACAAATTTTTGTTCGCAATATTGATACTTCTTCGAGTGTCAACCCCAAAACAAGACATAGTTCCTTATTACCTAATACTATTCGCGCGCTTATAGTTGGTCCTTCAAACTGTGGAAAGACTAATGTTATGATAAGCTTGTTAGAAAGTCCTAATGGTCTTAAATTTAAAAACATCTACTTATATTCAAAGTCACTATACCAACCAAAGTATGAATACTTGAGGAAGCTAATATACCCAATTAGAGGGATGGGATATTACACGTTTTCAGATAATGAAGTTGTAATATCTCCCAATGAAGCTAAAAGCAACTCAATAATGATTTTTGATGATGTTGCGTGTGAGAAGCAGAATAACATACGCGCATTTTTTTGCATGGGTCGACATAAAAATGTTGATTCTTTTTATTTATGTCAAACTTATACAAGAATTCCTAAGCATTTGATTAGAGACAATGCTAATGTTATTATAATGTTTAAACAAGATGAAACAAACATGAAACATGTTTATAGAGATCATGTTTCGAGTGACATGGATTTTAAGAAGTTTCATGAAATTTGTCAAGAATGTTGGAAGGATAAATTTGGATTTTTGATGATAAGTAAAGATGATGAAATAAATAATGGGCGCTACAGAAAGCTATTTGACTATTTCATAACAATATAAAGTACTTCAATCAGCACATATATTTTAGTGCTAAACCTAGTTTTAAACATACTATAACAACTTTTTTAGTGAAATAACCTATCTCGCTCTATAAATTCGGTTTATTTTTTGTTGTGTTTTATCAACTTATTTATAAAACTACATAGAAGAGCTAAATGAAAATGGATGAAAAAGTTTTAAAGGAATTGATAAGGACAAGAAATGTATTAAAGAAAAAGTTACGCAGTATAAAAATTGATGACGTAGATACACAAGAACAACTTAAAGATACATTTAAACCTATAACAGATCCCCTAAAAACAATTATTAATACTCATATCTCTAACTTTAAAAAAATACCGAAAACAGAAAACCATGAATTTCAAACAGAAAATAAAAATATTAGAAGATTACCCTTTAACAAGTCACAATTCAATTTAGAGACAAGTACCCCAAAGAAAGTTATAGAAGAAACATCATTTAAGAAAGGGATATCATTTGATGCTATTCATGATGATAATGGTGATGATGATGATTTTTACTCTCAGTCTGAAACTATAGAGAATTCAAATAATGAAGAGTCTTACAATGACTTATCAATTTTGGAAAATAGAAATGAGTTAAATACTCTCTATGGTCCTCATAAGGGTCTTAATAATGAATGGAAATTCGGTGACAGCAACATCAAAATAAGCAAAGATAAAATTGAAATTGGAAATCAAATATGGGCTCTAACACCAGGTTTGTTCTCCTTAATGTTTCACAAAACACCAGAAAACTATGACAAATCTGAACTAGAAATCTACAAAAATATACTAATCAACACTAATGCTCACAGGAGAGACTACAAATCTGCTGGTCCAATTAAAGGAACGAGAGCATATAAGTACAAACATATTATTGGAAAATTGTTTAAAGAAAAAAGCGAGAGTAGTTTGGCAATACCATCACCAATTTCAAGAAAGGGTAATTACACGGGAAATGGTTTGATGAACCTAAACTCTCATAAACCAAACTATATATATATTGGGATGATCCAAATGAGTTGGTAGATCGACTTAGACTATTACTCGCATCGCAAGGTGCAGGCCACACTAATCATAACAACGAGATTGTATCAATTATTGAAGAATTGTATGAAGCAAATATAATTGAAAAATAGTCTAATAGAATCATGTCCATCGATAAATTCGGACACTACCTCAATGATACAAGCGATAATATTTCAATGAAAAATGTATCTAAAGTGTTGGGGTTTTTTATGGATACAACTAACAACATTGACGTACAAAGCAAGAGGATTAAAAATGTGGCGAATGCTTTGGAAGACAGTGACGCTATCAATAAAATGTTTTTGCAATTTCAAATTACAAAATCTGGAGAAGAAATAGTTATACATTTAAAAGGAGTTATTGATGAAATTCATGAGAAAATTAATGATATAAAATTACTTTTTGATAAACAAATTGAAAAGTTAAGTAAACAAATTTATGAAGTACAAAATCATACATTCATATCAATGAACGAAAGTGAAGAAATAAATAATACCTTGAAGAATTACGAATACGAATCTATATAAAATACTAATGAGAAGAATATAAATTCCTAGGGATATGGTTATATCAGTTGCTTTAAATGTATCAACTGAAAACAATCCAATTCGAAAATAATGACAAGCTTAAAAAGAGACTTAGTAAATGAGCTACATAAACAAGCAAGAAAAAATTTTAGACGTCGAAGAGTTGTGATGAAGGGTATAGATGATCTTTGGCAAGCAGATTTAGTTGAAATGGGGAACTATGCCTTATATAATAAAAATTATAGATATCTGCTAACTGTAATTGATACATTCTCAAAATATGCTTGGGCTGCACCACTTAAAAATAAAACTGCACTAGAGGTGACGCAAGTTATGAGAGGAATCTTCAAATTGGGTCGGATACCGAAAAACTTGCAGACCGATGATGGCAAAGAATTTTTCAATAAACATTTTGCAAATCTTATGAATGAATATAATATTAATCACTACTCAACGTTTAGTAGAATGAAAGCGTCAATAGTAGAACGATTTAATCGAACATTAAAAGGAATGATGTGGAAAGAATTTAGTTTTAATGGTTCATATTATTGGCTTGGTATCTACAAGGATTTAATCGATACATATAATAGAAAAGTACACAGCACTATTAAAATGCCCCCAATTAAAGTCAATTCTACAAATGAATATAAATTATTAAATACAGCCTACAACCACATAAAAATTTACAAAGTATCTAAATTTAATGTAGGAGATTATGTACGCATTAGTAAATATAAACACATTTTTGAAAAGGGGTATACCCCAAATTGGACAACCGAAATTTTTAAAATTAAAACAGTTAAAAATACATATCCAACAACATACCTATTGGAAGACTATCGAGGAAATCCTATTAAAGGTGGATTCTATGATGAAGAACTTACCAAAACTCAATTTTCCGATATATTTCTAGTTGAAAAAGTTCTTAAAACTAGAGGAGAGAAAGCATATGTAAAATGGTTGGGATTTTCAAATCAACACAATTCTTGGATTAATAAAAATGAAATATTGTAATTTTAAGAAAAATAAAAAAAAAAAAAAATGTATTTAGTAAGTTTTTATATCCAAAATAGAAAAAATAAAACGAATAAATAAACCAGTATTGTGCCAAGTTTTCTTTATTTACATTTTAAATGTCATAATGTCAATAACGTTAAGTTTGAACTCTACGTCATCGGAGCTAACAGCTAATTACTTTCCTCCAATTTGTTTGAATGGGGATTATGAGTGTGCTTTAACTGACTTTCATTCCTACAACAGTATTCCAAATGTGGACATATATAACAATCATTTTCATATAGGTGATCATCTAATTGAAATACCAATTGGATCTTATGAGTTAAATGATATAGCTGATTACATTAAAGAACAATACAAAAGTCATAGTTCAGAAAATGAAATTGATATAGAAGCTAAAAACACCACGATGCAAGTTAGAATTAGAAGCTCGAAAGAGCATATATATTTTAATAAGAGCAATACTATTGGAAAACTTTTAGGATTCAATAAAAAAGTTTTACATGCTAATGAGGATCACTACTCAGATCTTCCAGTTAACATATTCAAAGTCAATCTCTTGCGAATTGAGTGTAATATAGTAGCAAATACTTATATGAATACTTGTCCATCACATACACTACATGAGTTTGGGATTAACGTACCACCAGGGTATAAAATTGATGAGAATCCGAGAAATCTTATTTATTTACCAGTGAACTGCCGAGAGATAAGCTCACTAACTTTACGTGTAGTTGATCAGCACGGAGATTTAATTAATTTCCGAAAAGAGCAAATCACAATTCGAATACATTTAAGGGCGACTAAATAATGATAATATACAAAAAACAAAATAACATACGCACCTAAAATATTCTTGCAACCTAAATCTCAATTAAAGAGGTCATTACAACGAAGCAATCTATCTCAAGCGAATAAAAATTTTCTTAGGTCTCTGAAATTTATATTGAAAAAATAATGTCTTCAATATTAGATGTTCTTGATAAACCCTTATCGGATGAAAGTATAATTAATAATTCTTGCAAAAAAAAACCGACTTCAAAACAGATAGAAGGGCACAAATTCTAAACTAAAAATGTAAGAAGTAATCTGTAAGAATTAGATTTGAATCAAATAAAAGATGCGCCAAACTTAGAGAGAAAAATGAAGACTATTTTAATGTCAAGCCTCTCCTCTTTTCACCAGCATCCGTCTTTTATAGGGGCACCATTCAAGCCTCTGTCTACGGTTTCACAGATAGGGGCACACAGATCAAATAACATCACATATTCGGACACCCTTTAATTTACAATGTTAAATTAAAGACCTGTTGTTATACGGGACTTGGCCAGAAAGATTCTTTGTAAATTTCAACTATCTGTCTATAACGGTTAAAAAGTTTAGCCATATATATCAAACTACATGAACTATTAGGACACCCTTTACATTATAATTCCAATTATTTATACTTGTTATCATACCAGAGATAGTAGTGGACATTCTGCCTAATTTTCAAGTGTTTGTGTTTAACGGTTCAAAAGATACGGCCATATAGCTCAAATTACATAATTTATGGGGACACCCTTTAATTTCTAAATTAAAATTGTATACTTGCTATAGTGGACTTTGCAATACAGGTTCCTTGTAAATTTCAGCTGTCTGTGTCTAACAGTTCAAAAGTTTGGTCACTCACATAGAATTACATTAACTATTGGGACACCCTTTTAGTTCCAAATTCAAATTTTATACTTTTTGTTATAGCTTACTTAGCACTGCAGGTTCTTTGTAAATTTCAGCGGTCTGTGTACAACTGTTCAAGAGTATGGCCATATACATCAAATTAAATGAACTATTGGAGCACCCTTTAATTTAAAATTTTGAATATTTATACATTTTATTATAGCGGTCATAGTAATCGATATTCTGTCATATTTTCAAGGTCTAGTCTATAACGGTTCAAAAGATAGACCCAAATAGGTCAAATTATGTCACCTATGGGGACACCCTTTAAATTTTAAATTTATTTTTTTATTCATTTCTGCTGTTGAGAGCATAGCGACACGCAATTTTTTAAAATTTTAATTTTGCGCCCTTTGCGGTTCTTAATACACGTAAAAAACATGTATGTTGTATGGGGACACCCTTTAATTTTTAATATAATGAACTGGTTTTAAAATGGGACCAACCTTGAAGCATAGCCTTTCAAATAAAGGAAGAAATTTTAAAATCGGTTCAGAAATGGCTGAGTTCTGCGGTTACATACATAAAAAAAGCAACATTCAGACGAATAGATAACCTACTTCTTTTTGAAGTCGGTTAATAATTCTTGCAAAAAAAACCGACTTCAAAACAGATAGAAGGGCACCAATTCTAAACTAAAAATGTAAGAAGTAATCTGTAAGAATTAGATTTAAACCAAATAAAAGATGCGCCAAAATTAGAGGGAAAAAATAAAGACTATTGAATGTCAAGCCTCTCCCTATTACTGTTTAAAAGTTAAGTTATTTTCACCAGCATCCGTCTTGTATGAGGACACCATTCAAGCCTCTGTCTATAACGGTTTCAAAGATAGGGACACACAGATCAAATAACATCACCTATTCGGACACCCTTTAATTTAGAATGTTAAATTAAAGACCTGTTGTTATAGAGGACTTGGTCACAAAGATTCTTTGTAAATTTCAACTATCTGTCTATAACGGTTAAAAATTTTAACCATATATATCAAATTACATGAACTATTGGGACACCCTTTACATTATAATTCCAAATATTTATATTTGTTATCATACCAGAGAAAGTAGTGGACATTCTGCCTAATTTTCAAGTGTTTGTGTTTAACGGTTCAAAAGATAGGGTCATATAGATCAAATTACGTAATTTATGGGGACACCCTTTAATTTCTAATTTAAAATTGTATACTTGCTATAGTGGACTTTGCAATACAGGTTCCTTGTAAATTTCAGCTGTCTGTCTCTAACAGTTCAAAAGTTTGGCCACATACATAGAATTACATTAACTATTGGGACACCCTTTAAGTTCCAAATTCAAAATTTTATACTTTTTGTTATAGGTGACTTAGCACTACAGGTTCTTTGTAAATTTCAGCGGTCTGTGTACAACTATTCAAAAGTATGGCCATATACATCAAATTAAATGAACTATTGGAGCACCCTTTAATTTAAAATTTTGAGTATTTATACATTTTATTATAACGGTCATAGTAGTCGACATTCTGTCAAATTTTCAAGGTTTAGTCTATAACGGTTCAAAAGATAGACCCAAATAGGTCATATTTTGTCACCTATGGGGACACCCTTTAAATTTTAAATTTATTTTTTTATTAATTTCTGCTGTTGGGAGCTATAGCGGCACGCAATTTTTTAAAATTTTAATTTGCTGCCCTTTACGGTTCTTAATACACGTAAAAAACATGTATGTTGTATGGGGACACCCTTTAATTTTTAATATAATGAACTGTTTTTAAAATGGGACCAACCTTGAAGCATAACCTTTCAAATAAAGCAAAAAATTTTAAAATCGGTTCAGAAATGGCTGAGTTCTGAGGTTACATACATAAAAAAAAAAAAAAAAGCAACATTCAGACGAATAGATAACCTCCTTCTTTTTTGAAGTCGGTTAAAAAGGATTACCACACATATACACCATACCTACAATCTTATAATAATAATGATGAAATCCGCATTTCAATACAAAATCAAGATTTATATATTCTACCTAGTGAAAGTTTTATATACGTAGAAGGCTGTATTGTAGATGATAACAATAAAAAATTTGAATCTTCTTCATCCAATTTTAAGGTTAAAAATAATTTTGTTGCATATCTCTTTGATGAAATTCGATATGAACTTAATGGTATTGAAATTGATCATACAAGGCATTTGGGGACTTCAAGTACAATAAAAAATTTAGTTTCTTTATCACCAACAGAAAGCATTGGCATGCACAATGCTGGATGGAACAAAATTGATAATGTTAACCTTATAAATGGTTATTTTAATTTCTATGTGCCTCTTAAAATTCTTCTAGGATTTGCTGAAGACTATAATAAAATCATATTAAATGGTAAACATGAGTTAATTCTTTTGCGCAACAAGAATGATGGAGATCTTTTGTATTCAAGTGTTTCCACTGACAAAGCCAAATTGAGAATTTCAAATATTTCATGGAGAATTCCCCATGTACAACTATCCGATCTAAGTAAATTGAATATGATTAAATTAATTAATGCTGGTGCTTCTATACCCATGGCATTTCGTAGTTGGGATTGTCATATTAATCCACAACTCAATGTAGGAACTAGTCATATTTGGAATGTTAAAATGGCTGCAAATAGAGAACGCCCCCGTTTCATTCTAATTGCTTTTCAACATGAAAATAAATTTGTACATTGTGATTTAACTAATTTGAAAGTGCATTTAAATTCAGAATCATATCCTTACGATGATCTAAATATAAAATTTAAAAATGAACGTTATGCTGTTTTATATGATATGTATCTAAGATTTCAACAAAACTACTACTTTAAGGAACCCCAACCACTTCTCACATCACAAGAGTTCAAAAACCAAGCACCAATAATAGTAATAGATGTCAGTTATCAAAACGAATCTATCGGTAGCGGACCTATTGATATAAAAATTGAATTTGAAACCGCTACTAACATTCCTGCTAATACATCAGCTTACTGTATTCTCATTCACGATCGCATAATAGAATATATACCATTAAAAGGACAAGTTCGTAAAGTTTTGTAAATTGTAAAATATGAGAGATAATATAATTTTCGTCGACTTGCAAGGTTTAAAGGATAACTATAATAGATTCATTGCAAAGGAAATAGCAATTGTTTTCAATTCTAAGGAACACAACAATTTCATCATAAAATCACCATTCGATTTTAAATACTTATCAGCAAAAAAGCAGCAAGAAGCGAATTGGTTAATAAGAAATTACCATCATCTGAATTGGAATGATGGATCAGTATCTTTCGGGAGTGTATGCAAATTTCTAAAAGATAATGTAAAATATTCGAAAATCTATATTAAGGGTGAAGAAAAAAGAAAGTGGTTAGAAAAAATGCTACAAAAAAGAGTTTTTAATATTGAAGATACTGGGTGTAAAAGCTTCAAACAGATGGCATTAAATTATCCAGAATATCATTATTGCAGTTATCACAGCTATGGTGTTTGTGCTTTAAGGAATGCTCTTTTACTTGAAAAAAGAAAATTTACATTAAAATAAAAACACATGTCCTTTATTTGTTTGTAAAATATACATATTTTTATTTATAAGCATATACATATATATATATATATATATATAAAGGTTTTTATTTGTATATTATAAGAAATAATGAACTTATAAATAGAATATTTACATATCATGTGCTTAATGCTATTTCTTATAACTAAAGTTAAATAAATAAAATATATATTAAAAACAAAAAAAAAACTTCCTATTAATAGTAAAAAATAAATTAATAAACTTACAGTAAAGCAATATTTTTAATTTACAAATCAAATTACAATTGGCGAAAGATAAAATTAAGACTGATGTAAAAATCCATAGGTTATATTTACGAATGGATAATAAATGAAATACAAAAATATATAAATATCAATTATGTGTATCTTTTTTCTTTCTATTTTAAATAGTTTCATGTTTTTTTTCTTTTAGGAAATAAGTAGGTGGTCATCAATTTTGGATTTGTACTTTTTTTTTTAACTATCTTATTGCCTACAGAGAAATCTTAAATTTTTCTAAGGTGTGTTTTGAGCATTGGAAAAATTATTGTTACTCATAAAAATTGTCCTTGAAAGATTATAAATGCACATTTAGTTTGACTAAAAAATTGGTAGTAAAACACCTTAAGCAAACACTGTAAACTCAAAAGTACTTAGTAATCTCAAGAGAGACATATTTGATTATAAAAAGAATATAGAAACCATTTGGAATACCAATTATTTTCCAATTTAAAAATCTTGTAAATATATTTCAAAAACCAATTTAAAATATATTTTTTAACATCAGTTATTTTCCAATTAGAAAATCCCATTCAGAAAGCAAAGTAAAATAGAAAGCAACAGAAAAATCAAATTTTAATACACACTAATATAAAATATATGATAATTATTTTCCCTACCCACTACTCATCACCAATCACCTTTTAGAAAAGAAAAAAAGAGACACAAACTTCATTTTAGTTTTAACAATATACAAATATCAAAAACTAAATCCACCCCTAAAACTAAAAGCAATCAGCTACATTAATATTAATCACGTCTTAAAAACACACACACCAAACTAATCAATTTAAACAACCAGGTAGTATAAAACCCCAAAAACAAAGAAAATCTTCTAACTATAACCAAAAACAACCTTCAAAACTTAAAACACACACCCACAAAAATATCCATTGTCAACGATCATTCTCATTACCTAAAATCATACACAATTTCCCAATGCAGGTGTTTAACACACAAAAAATTCCAATTGGAATTTTCTCATATACATACATACAAAATCAACCCTCAAAACTACAAAAAACACATAAAGAAATATAATTATCAAAAATTGTTGATGATCTCTCATAAAAGTGGGCGGAGCTCTAGAGCCTGAACAACCTTCAAAACTTAAAACACACACCCACAAAAATATCCATTGTCAACGATCATTCTCATTACCTAAAATCATACACAATTTCCCAATGCAGGTGTTTAACACACAAAAAATTCCAATTGGAATTTTCTCATATACATACATACAAAATCAACCCTCAAAACTACAAAAAACACATAAAGAAACATAATTATCAAAAATTGTTGATGATCTCTCATAAAAGTGGGCGGAGCTTTAGAGCCTGTTTCTTCCTCTCTCTCTCTTCCTCTCACTATCTGTCTCTCTCTCTTCCTCTCTCTATCTGTATCTCTCTCTCCTTTGATTGACTAACATAGAAAATAAATGACAATTGCTCTCTTCTGATTGGTTAGTACAAAAAGTGGGCGGGAGCAAAATATGCCACGCCCTTGGAGCATTGGTTTGTATGAAAAAAGTGTCACCGAAGGTACACAAATATACTACTCTCTATTATAAACAGAAATTATTTAAAATTATAAATCATTATTTGAAGAATTTCAGAAACATTTATTTTTATTTAAAACAGCAACCATCTGTTCACTTTGTCTTTAGTGTTTTTAGTTCATTGACAGTTCAACTGTTCAGTCAACAACTAAAAATAAAAATAAAATTAAATATAAAAATAAAAAAGAACAAATGTTTCTATTTTTTTATTAATTTTAAAATAGAAATGATCGATCTCTTAAAAACAAGAACATATGTATGTATAAAAATTATTTCCAACCCAATAATTTTGTTTGCCAGTCTGTATAAAACGCATGGTTTCTAGAAAAAATGTTGTTAAATTTAATTACTGTTTTCTGCACAAATGCCTTTTTATTTTTGTTATAATCTATCTAAAATATTTTTTAAATCAGACCTTCCGATTGTTTTATTTGGAATTTTAAGTTCCTGTCGATACTAGCGGTTTATCCCTTTTATATCTACCTTTTACCAACTGAAGCAGAATTTCTCTCTGCAACAACATTTGACTTGTTGATGCCTTTATGTGCATGTGAGCCTTGAAGAAGTTCGAAATACACATTTTTTTCAGTCGAGAAATGACAAACAAATAATCGCAACGCTGAATATGTTTTCCCCACAGTAATCTATTTGGATTATTATATTTAAAAAAAAAATATTTTATGATTCTTTCATAAAATATTTATTTAATAAATATTGATGGAATTATGCGTGTTTAGATATAAATAATGTTATTTTTAATAAATAACGCATACTTATTCAGCCGGACTGTTTTCTTTAATCTATTACAATATTATCATCGTCGATGTGTGACAACGATATCCGTAATACGACTGATTGTGTTAATTAACAATTTGAAAGAATATTTTTATTTTTTTACTTTATTTTATTTATTAGAATTATATAATACAGTGAATGATATCATATAATGAAAGAAAGAGAGTACGAGCAACTGAGGCCTTCGACTCTAAGTATAATATAGATTTGGTTTATAAATTTAAGTGATAAATTAAATGATATTTAATAATTTATATTTCTTAATAAAATTGTATATTGTTGTTATATTATGATGAGATGGGTCAGCAAGTAAAGAGCTAGGTGTAGGTGTAGATGTTCCGAACGTTGATAAACATGGCTTAATTTTTGCTTTCGATACTTTCACTCACAATTAAAACAATGGATTTTACTATGCGGTTCAGCCACGGTGAAGGCAAATATAGAAAAGTATGAAACTAAATTTGCTGAACTGAGTGTTCCTATACTAAAAATGGACTAAAGCGAGAAGTCAGAAGAAGAAAGTAATTTTCGATGACACCAATTTTTCCCATTATAAAATTTAAAGAATTGACTTCGCGGAGAAATTTCCAGTCTTATAAGGAATTTATATTTGCAAAATAATCTGATACTGGACGGATGTAATTTAGTAAATTTTTTGTTTTAGGTATGAACACTTATTCAGACACATTGGAGATACAATAAATAATATGATATAAGAAAAGAAACGCTACCTATAGTGTATCAAGCTAAATGAAGATTTTAAAATTAAAAAAATCAATAACGTGTTATTCCATGTTTGTTTAAATACTTTTTGACTTCACCTCATTCAAAATTAAGATAGAATTTATTCCACACATTCCTTGTCATCTTGTTTGTATTTCTATTTCATTAAGTAAAACTCATCTGAATGTTTCTGTGTGTTATCGCTCTCTTAAGTATTATTTATTTTTCAGAGTTTGTTTTATCTATACATCTAAACATATAATAAAACGGGAACTAATTTTCTGTCTGTCTTTCTGTCTGTGTTCGCATCACGTAAGTGGATGTTAACAAAATTTTGTGAGGATGTGCCTGAAAGGTACATCCCGATTCCAAAATAGGACAATTTTTTTACGCAAAATTATTATATTTACAAGAAAAGGTGAAGAAAAAGCTATGAAAGTACACCGATTCTTTTAACCGATTTAAAGGTACTGAAAGCGGGATATTTTAAACACGCTTTCGCAACAGATGGCGCTATAAAAATAATGTCAAATTATGAATTACTTACTGCCAAATAGCCAATTGAATAAAATTTGTATTTGATTTGTATTTGTAGCTTGTGGAATTACATTGTTTTACAGAGCTTTACAATAATTTTTAGAATTTTAACATTTTATATAAATTTTAGAATTTTATGCAGGGATGGGTACCTTTATATAAAGTAAATACGTAAGAGTCTTAAAATTTGAATTTTGTCCTGGAACTCCCAGCAGTCATCCAAACCCACAACCTCCCCCCCCCCCTTCCCAAAAAAAAACTATACGACCTCCGAATGCCTGTACCTCATAAGAAAACTACAGCGCCAGTACGCAAAGTTATCGTCGAGCCATCCGTGAAAAATGCACACCCCTCATACAGTACGTTGTAAAAATACGTTCCAAAAAAATGATCATAAAGATACATAGATACACCGTTTCCTAAATATGTAATTATTATTTTATTTTTAATATGACTTTAATATAATATTTACCTTAAGTTATATTTATATATAAGTCATTGAAATTGATTGTCCATTCAAATTACGGCTTGCCTAAGTCAACTCGACAGGAAACCTGCCCTCAAAATTTCATGTTTTTCAAATGGTTAAGTCAAACTTAAACCCCAACTAATTGTCATAAGCAAGTTTAGGCCACTAGTAAATCTGCTACCATATCCTTTTAATAAAATTTTCTCGTTTATTTCATTATGTAAAGAGAAAAACTATTTAGACATTTTGCATGACAAATGCAGTTGCATTTAAGTATTCAGAAAATTTTCACATTCTTCATTTATGTTTAATTTCTCTTGAAGACATTTGCAAAGTAATTGCTATTTTTAGTTGCAGAAAACAAGTATAAAACTTTTTTGTATTTTTCATATATTATATTTTCGAACAATAAAAGAAAATGAAATAACAAATTCACAGCAAGAATTATAATTCATTGAAAAATAAATAAAAGTATTTTTTATTTACATACATATTTACATACAGTTGTCGGCATATTTATTTTGACAAAGTATAGAGAAGAATTGTTTTATTGTTTTTTAATATTGAAATTCCTATAACGGCACAGTTATCGTGATATTTTCTTTACACTAATTCTTAAGCATACGTATGCAAAATATTTTGATACAATCTTTACCCATTCTCATTCTGAAGGGAGAAATGCAATTTGGTACAAGAATTTGTAACGGCATAATTATTTTGACATTCTATAATTTCATCTCAGTTTGTTTTTTGTGTTAAGCTTTAATACAAAGCGGTCGTTGTTGAGTATTAAGTATTAACATTCGATGAAAGATAAATAAAAAATTCTATTACTATTTTGTAAATATGGGAAAAATAGCGGAATTAACTAACACCGTCAGTAGTGAAATTATAACCAGTATAATCTTGGAATATCTGTAACAGATATTGCCAAGGAGTACAATATACCTAGACAAACCGTTTATTATCAAAAAATAAATGTAAAGACACAGAATCTGTCATTAATTTGCCTCGAACAGGAAGAAAACGTAAAAACAACGGCAGTAGAAGATCGAGAAATTATCAGAAAATTTAAATCTAATCCAGGTTTGACACCCAAAGCCGCTGGGTTGGAACGGAATTCGCACTGTGATAGTTATTTAACGAAATAACAGTTCGACGACGTCTAAAAGAAGCCAATATTAATACATATGTAGCAATATCAATTCCATGTATAACCCCGAGGAACCAAATTAAAACGTTAGAATTCGCAACAAGATACGTGGACAAGCCCCTATCATTCTGGCAAAGCGTGTTATGGTCGTCGGTCCATAACAGTGCTTTCGTACTTTCGATTATCACTCGTCAAAGAAAAAATTGTTTGTTAGACTAGACCAAAAAACTCGAAAAAAGTCGCACCTGTTGTCGAAAAAGTTAGTCATGGAGGTGACACAGTCATGTTCTGGGGCTGTATAGCATATAAAGGCTTGGAAGACTTGGTTCCCATCGACGGTTCGATGAACCAAAACCAATATTTGAACATTTTAAATGATCACGCATTTCCTTCTGGTGATAGGTTGATTACACCGTCATTTATTTTCCAACAGGACAATGCGCCTTGCCACAAGAGTAAAATGATTAAGACAGTTTTGGCAGAAAATTGCATTGAAACTTTGGATTGGCCACCCCAAAGTCCGGATTTGAATGTGGTTAAGAATGTTTGGTCATATATAAAGTGCCAAGGAACCGCAGATCTGACTAGAACCAGGTAAGGAACAATTTCAGAGGTTAAATATTTGTGGGAGGACATACCAACAAAATACATTCAAAATTGATTATAAAAGTTCGAATGACATATTTTTGTTTAAAGAGTTAAAATGCTTTATGTCAAAATACTTATGCCACCCCCTAAATTTTTAAATTAGTTGCATAGAAAGCAAATTTTATTTAAGAAGTTATGATTTTATGTTTTTTTATATTATTAAATAAATGCTAATTTCATTTAAAATAATTTGGAATTTTTAATTTTTTTTAAAATCTGAAAAAATTCAAAATGGTAAAATTTCTTAGGTGTAAAAATAAATATGCCGACCACTGTATGTATATTGATATATTTTGAGTAAATTAATAGCCGAAATAATTACTCTCTAAAATGCTATAAATTAAAAATTAAATACTAATAATATTTCTAAATATCGGTATAAAGGAAAAAATATTTTGAATCAATTGTTATCAGCAACATAAACCGAAATGCAATAAACAAGAATTCAAAAGGTACAAAAAGAAAGGATAAATAAAATCTATAGAAAATTAATATTAAAAAAACCAAAATTATGTACATAATAATCAGGCAATATATAAACAGAAGCATTATCTCAAAAGAGCTTTAGAGTTTTCTTTTCTTTATACACACATTTACAAACATACATATGTACAGATATATCAGAGTACAACATATGTATATCAAAGTACTGAATGAAGGCAAGTGCGAATATTGCAATTCTTTTTCAACTTTTATTTTCCTTTATTTTTTATTATAGAAAAACCGCTTTCAAGTAGCAAAAGCATTCATCTTTATAATGGCACTTGTGACATTTTCAAGACTACTTAAAAGCTTAAATCAAGCATCATTTCAACTTATTTTACACAAAGAAAAAATATACAGGTGTATGTATGCATGTCATTAAATACGCTTAGTATGTACATATATATCGGTGACATCAAACAATAGTTATCTTATTTATGTAATTGGTTTTCACGCGCTTTTTATGGTAATTATAATTGTGTCGTTATATTGGGCAAAGTGATTTTATTTTTATTATTTTATATCCTCTTATTACGAGGGGACCTCCATAAGTTTATAAAAAACAATTTGCCGGTAATTCGCATTTTTTCTTTTTATACCCTTCACCACAGGTGGAAAGGGTATATATAAGTTTGTCATTCCGTGTGTAATTTCTACAATATTCATTTCCGACGTCATAATGTATATATATTATGGATCCTTATAAATAGAGAAGTTGAGCGATGTCCGTTTGTCCGTCTGTGTTCGGGTTGAAATCAACTTTGCCAAGGATCCCGAAGAGATACAGAAAATTTAAGCACACCAATCTGCCAGGCATAGTTTCGAAAATTTCACTGTTAAAATTCAGCACCATCATACGACTCAATTGGAAGTAGGGGCGAAAAAACCACGCCTACCTATTTTTTTAACATTTTTCGCGTTGTTTTTATTTTTTTTTTTTTTCGGTTAAAATAGATGAGATTTTTGTTTTAAACCCAATTCACCTAGATGCATTAAACACATATACAACATCAGGGTACCGATTACAAACTGACAAAAATTGGTTCCCTAAGTAATGACAGAAAAATTACGGGGCGGTGGTTCCAGTGTGGGCCCAATAGTTGATAGTGCGCTATCCTACGTCCTAGGGTGTATATATCACAGAACTCTCCACAATGCACTCGATGGAAAATTCTGGACACGTTTTTGATTGATAGCTTCCCTTGCAAGTTGGAGTACCTTGAGCGCATTTTGTGATTGTTTTCTTGAAACTTCGATAAGCCCTGATGAGGTAAGAGCAGGATTGGGGAGTTGGTATGAGGAAAAGATGTGCAGCTACATGAACCCCATTCCGCGATAATGACAGAAAGGTTGCGGATGGTGGTTCCAGTGTAGGACCAATATGCATAAATAAGATCACTGTGGTAAAGGGTATATAAGATTTAGAAAAGACTTTGGAAAAAGTAATTATTTAAAACAGTTTTTTCGTAAAAACCAAATTAGAATTTATTTAATTATAAACTTCAGCCATTTATTATTTTTTTTTTAATTCAAAGATTTCATTCTAATTAATTATCACTTTCAAAATTAGCGAACATAAAACAATTTCATTTACATACTATAATTTTTTGAGAATAAAACATGACTATGTAGTCTAACTTAATTACAAGTACATACATATTTTCTGTCTTCAATAATCTACTTCAACATATAGTGACGTCATAATATCTAATCTTAAGATTTTTTGTCTATTTTTTCATTTGACAGGTAAAAACAGTTTGATTGCATAAAGTCTTCTTGCCACACTTAGTTTAAGTTTTATCAGAACCTTATTCCAAGCATTATAACGGGAAGTGTTGAAAACTTCCGGCTGTTTTATAGTGTTAGTGTGTCATTATTGACTGACTGTGATTGGCAATTGTGGTATTTGCCAACAGTTTTCTTTTCTGTTTAAATGTCTTTTTATGTAATTCACAGATGTTTTCAATAATGAACACTGTTTCCCACTTTACCAATATTATGCTATTTGAATTATTTACAGAGAATAATCATTTGAGAAATGCAAACAGCGTTTTGCAATAAGCTGCTTCGCGAAAAAAAATACAAGTGAAATTTTAAAACGATATTAATTAAAAGAGTTAAAACTTCAACTAAAATATTCTTTTGTCATCACAAGATCATAATTATTCAATAAGAAATAAAAAGTTGTTGAATTTAATGAATAATTTAGGAGCATTCTGTTAGCACTTTTCAATTAACAAGAGGAGTGGCAAAAATAGTATTAATATTTACATATCGTTGCCTTTGTCATCTAATATGCGAAGTCCACTTTTTATGAAAATTGAGATTTTATTGTAGAATGCTTATATAACTCTAAATACCTAGTTTTGAACAAAAACCATTGCTATGCAATGTTAAGCAAATACGATAAGCAACAAAAAATAAAAAGCACCTGATAAACCCAACTGCAAACAACACATTTTATTTCAATAAATTTCTTTAGGGTGAAACCACTCAGATGTTCAGAAACTTTTTTGCAATTTGATAATACCTCAATTGAGCTGCTCAACATATAATTACTAGTGAACAAAAACTTTTTCAGGTTCCTTGTATCTGCAAAACAACTCGAAAGAACCTGCGCCCTGTGAGCAATGAAAGAAGTCTATAGTATTCTTAATTAAAAAAAATATTAAAAACTCGAAAACAAATAAAAAATAAAAAATGAATGAAAATCTGCTAAGCCCACTTTTAAAATGAAATATCATAAAAAGCAATTGAGTTAAGTCTCAGCCTACAAGTTTGCAAAAGATTTATATTGGAATCTTACGATTTTTTATATTTAAACAAGATTAAATGCAGAAGAAAAATTATTTTACACATTCAAGTTAACGCTCTTCTGCTGACAAAGCCAACGATATGTAAATGTTATTTTGAGTTAGTTTTCAGTTGATTACAAAAATTTGAGCCGTTAAGAGTTCTGAGATAAAATGAGAACCAAGTTCGATACCTATTGGACCTATTGTATAGGATTTTTTGTATAGGAACTTGTCCTTATTTTCACATTTACGATTTTGTACGGATATCAAGTGGCAGCAAAAGGATTTATCTTTAAAAGAGTTTTATCATAAATTTTTTCAACACATCATAGTATTTTGAAATAACTCCGTGTTGTGTTTTCTTAATTTTTCTTTTCCTAAAAAAAAATTAAACAAACAGGTCTATTATTTCATACTGTGTCAAACCTAAACCATTTAACTCTTAGCGGGAAACAGTGAGTTTTTTTTTTTTGGTTTTAAGGCTTGATGGCGATGTGATGATATTGTTATATCCTATCGTTAACGACATGCATGTCGTTTTGTAATTATGTGGGTTAACAGCAATTCGCTTGAGTTTTTCTTTATGCTTATAGTATTGGTTTAAACTGAAATCGATTATAAACTGGTAAAATCCTCATTATATTTCTTTTAATCAAGGCACAATATTTCCATGAGATGATGACTCAACAAGCAAGTAGATAAATTTAAAGAAGTTTGTCATCGGTTAACCTTTTTGGTTGTATGTAAAGAAAATGCCAACGGCGAAATACGAAGACTTTAAGGGGTGTTTTATGATGAGCTTTGCTCATTCCATTCCTTCATTTGCTAATTGCCATGACTGTTGTATTTCGTGCTGATAGAATGTAATTTCTTTAAATTGCGTTGTTATATTTTCATCATCTTATTTTACGTCAATGTCCACAGAGGTTCTGCACTAGTAAGTCGAAATATAGAAAACTTTTATTTATAAAAGCACCAACTAACGACAATTTTTTTGTAGTAAAAACATAAAGAACATAGAAAAAATTACATTTATATTTTAGAATTAATTGCGTCATTACAAAATATTTAAATATTTTAGGCTACTTAGATACGAGGGCAGATTCCGTGACCTTTTAGATAAAATAATTATTTCCGTAAAAATCCTTTTATTAATCGGGAATCAGAAAAAAGTCAGAAGTGGTAAATCTAAAGAGTATGTTAGATGGGGCAGCACTTGGTAGCCATAGTGAATTCGTACGTGTACACTCATGCCTTGTCTTGATTGCGGCAAGCATCTAGCGGCTAACTCTTTATTAGCCAAATATTTTCACTTAATGCGATGTACCTGCTCTGTTAAGCTCCAGTCATAGAAATTAATGATCTGCATAGTATTTATTATCGGTGATAGTTTTTTTTTACGTAATTTTCGTTAAAATTAACAAGGTACTATCAAAATGAAACTAATGACGCAGCTTTCATAAAACTCGATAATAGTCCAGATAACAATTAAAACAACAATTTTTAAAATGCTTTAATTATTTAGTTTATTACTAAACAAAACGCATATATGAAACAGTATTCACCCAGTTATACACAGTCCTTATTCACTAATAATATTGTACCTAACTGTTCTACTGTTGTACATATGTACAACTGTGTGTTTTTGCAATACTCAAAATATGTATGCAAACATTTTTTATTTCTATTGAATTTATGGGTGTGTTCCGAAAGAAAAGTATTTTTCACTTACGTTTACATGCAGATTCATGACCCTCGCAATATGTGTGGAAATTATTAATTGTAGAAGTCGTGTTTAAGAGTCTTTTAGGTGAAAGCTGGAGGAACGCTTAATAATTTATATTAAACCTTTCATTATTTTAATTTAATTAACCCAAATTACGAATTCAATTAAATTGATTACTACGGGATAAGCTAGTTTCTATGGCCATTTCGATAAGTGCTTAATTTAGCTCATTCACTATTTAATTTTTTTTTTAATTTTATTATGAAAGTGAAGTGATAAAACGTGCTACTACGCACTGTGGTATATATTTTGAGAAGGGGGCCAAAAATCATTTATTTATGGTTAGTAATTTCAAAGTTATGGGTACCCACGCTCATTAATATAAAAATCATATCAAAAATTAATGGTGTGCTAAATAAAAATTATTTTAAATATAACTAGTTTTTAACCGATATGTCCACCAAAGGTCCCACCTATAAATAAAAAGTGGTAAAAAGTGTGTGTGTGTTTTCAATAAGAACTATACAAAGCTAAATAAATAGATAAGGGGACATTAAAGTAAAATAATTATGGAATTAAAACAACGCAACGAGGATGTCAAACGTAACAATATACAGTACACCCCTTTATAACACGGTACTCTTACAACTCATTTTCATATTAGGCGATTTCAGTTCCTCGTACAACGCGGGTATTCCCCCATATACATTCTGTACTTTAAAATATATATTCTGTACTTTAAAATCTATATTGATAAGTAATTTGTGTTAATTGTGTTGTTATAAAATTAAATTATTTTATTAAATTTGGGTTCCCAGTTTTTGTATAGTAAAAAAACTAGTTATACATATGTACATATATATGTTCTTAAGGGTGTAGAAATTTTATTATATATAAAATAAAAAACGTATAAACGTTACCCTGTTGTTTTCTCTACTATGTATGTCCGTCTGTCAGCACTTTCTTTCTCTAGAACCGTAAACCGTTGTACTAAAACATAGAGGGTGTTTTAAAAGTGGCGAGTTATTGATTTCAATTTCTTTATTTCTTGAACCGTAAGAGGCAGACACTATATAAACTAGTATAAAAAGTATGTAAATATAAAAATTAAAGGGTGTTCCGACAGTGACGTGATTTTATTGTATATGGCCCAATTTTTTTACCGTAATAGGTATTCGATTTTCGCGAATATGAATAAAATATTTTAACCATAAATTAATACGGAGTGTGTTAAATTATGTCCGCTATAGCAAAAATTTAAAAGCTTGCGACATAATCTAAACATATTATGTATATATTTTTCCACAAGAATTAATTCTAAAATTAAAGGGTGTTTCCATAGTGACATATGACCTTATCTTAAACCAATATTAGGCTAACACTTCAATTTTATACCGACTATATTTTATTTTACAAGTAACGAAAATAAAATTAATTAAAATGGGTGTTCCCTAGATCTCACGAATGTGAGGAATTTGGCCTTCTCTTCAAAACGTTATAGGCAGACACACTTGATATATATACAGGGTATTTAGTACTATGCTATGGGTGCCCCATATGACATGAATAAAAAATGTGTAACTTCTTATATTAACGTTATCTATCGAAAGTAGCACGGAATCCTACGTGTGCTAGTCTGATTCCAATTGTCTATATTTAAAATAAATATCCAACACTGTCTCGCAGTGTAAAAATGCAGAAAAAATATAAAATTGAAAACGAAGAATCATTAAATAGTGTAATTATTTAATACAGACGAACAAGAAGATAAGCACTTAAGTAAAGAAAATAACAAAAATTCAAATAGTACATCCTTTGAACATTCTATTAAAAAGATGTCAGTGCAACGTTACTTCAGATAGCTAAGACTCCGAAGAAATATGCAATAAAACTGATTTCGGAATTATGTTATTTTTTTAACTGTGTTTTAGTTACATATGTTTTTTATTTAAAATATTCTTAGTTTGGTTTTAATAAAACGCACATATTTCGTTCATTATATAGTTTTGTCTTAATATTCGATTTAAATCCCGTTTAATAAGAAAAGTTAAACGTGAATCATTTTTACATAACGCTTCATACGGGGGTCATAATTACAAGCGCGTAGTACGAGAATACTCGTATAACGCGCTTTCCTTTAACGCGGAACCAATCCACCGTGCTAAAAGGGGGATGACATTGTACTTAAGGAAAAAATGATATTGGTTGAGCAAAGAGTTTAACGAAGATTATTTTGTGGGTGTAAAAAGGTTTGGATAAGATTCACCTTTGGGACACTTAACCTTGTCGCTATATTTTCAGGTCACTAAGACGTTATTCATTATAGTATCAAATACGTTGCTTTATACATAATTAGCAAACAGAGCTAATTGCTTCTTAAAGTGACTTGACGAAATATTGCTCTTAGTATAAAAAGAAGACAGTATTCCCAATTAATTGTATCTTATTGACGTCAATGCTTTGTGACTTCTGCAATAGAAAATGTTTGCAGGGAGAACACGTACTTACACACATACATTTATACTCTTACACATTACTTTGCTGCGAAAATATTACTTATTTACTACATCATATACAATTGTTTGTACATACAACCAGTTATATCACGAGCTATTTATGTATGAATAGAGTAATACAAAGATATTCAAATGGTATGC
Source organism: Phasia obesa (assembly GCA_949628195.1). Classification (NCBI taxonomy): domain Eukaryota; kingdom Metazoa; phylum Arthropoda; class Insecta; order Diptera; family Tachinidae; genus Phasia; species Phasia obesa. The sequence continues at coordinate 87,393,397 of OX451217.1, forward strand.
AATTACATATAAACGCATTTCATGTCTATTCATTTTCCATTATTATAATTAAAGTTTGAATGAAAAAGGGTTGGTTAGTTTGTTGTCGTTTAAATACTTTACTTCTGTCAACAGTTTTGTACATCTCCTATAGTTGTATAATGTAAATATTTAACTTAAAATGCTATTGTAAAATTACCATTTTAAAATCCTTTCTTACTGTTTCCATTTTCCATAATTTCCTCTAAAGATTTTTACTAAAAGTATTTGCTTGAATCAATAATCTTTTATCTACTTCTGGTCTAGCTGTAGTTTATTATCTTGCCTAAGTGCTTGGCTTCGTTGTCATCGTCTTTTCATTACAAATATTTTCTTTCAATAACAAAATCTAAAATATTTATTCAAGAAAAGGTTTTTGTTGAATAATGCCAAATGTTATTTGCTCTGGTTTACTTTTGCTTTCTTATACTTTTTCTTCAATTTCGTTTTATGTTTTGTAAGATTACGTTTTTATGACACCACCTTCAACTACGTACAAACATACGTACATCAACAACAAAGATCTTAAATGACACTAGAAAAAAAACCATAACAAAAATAATAACAAATACAAATTACTAATAACAATCTTATTACAAGTACCTATGAACATAGATACATTCTTTCATACACAAGTTTGTATGTGTTTCTGTTTATGAATGGGTGGAGCTGTGTTTGGTACACTAACCAGCCTAGAATGTTGTGGCAATATTGATTTCATACAAAATAAATACATTTTTTTCTCAGAGCTTTTTGAACTTAATTCCCTTTTCTTTTCTTGACATTTGTATTTATCTACATCTATCTGCTTGTCTATTTAAGGCTCTTAAACTTTTAATACTCAGCTTCTTTTTATCAATTTCCTTAAATCTTGCCAGCAGGTATGTCTCCTAAAGCAATGCTGTTTTTTTAAATTTCTAAACATGTAGTTTGTCCCTTTTTATTCGTAATTTCTTGACAAATAAAAAATCTTGTAAAATGTTTAAGCCTAATATTTGATTTAAAATATAAAGGGGAAAAATCAAATTAAATTTATGTTTACAAGATGCATATTTTATAAAAGTACAATATTTATGTACAAAATTGAATGTACAGAGGAACAGAGGAAAATAAATATGTAGCTTCTAAAAGGGTAGTCCAATTTTATTTGTCTATAAAACAGATGTACATACAGTGAGCAAAAAAAAAAACTTGTACATCAAACACTCCCGTCTTTAACTCAAAATATCTCTGTAATCCTTTAAGATTTAACGGCCAGACAAAAAGCAATTTATACACAAATATATCAGCTTTCTATAACCTTTGTTTATTAAATTACAAATTAATAAATTAAAAATTTAAACTCAAAATTTTTATAACAAAGTTGAACACTAAGTTTAGCTTCAGAGGGGTGTAATAAGATAAGCACTAGATCAAAAATTAGTACTTGTTGTGGCCACCTTTCGCATCCAACACAACTTTAAGGTTTATTTTTCTAGAATGAACCAGATTTTCAGTAGTATTTGGAGGCAGATTATCTCATATATCCTGGAGCGCATTTTTGATTTAATTTTTTCTCCTATACTGGTGCTCGCTTAATGAAGTCTACATATACACCCATATGTACTCTATAGGATTAAGGCCAAGGCTCTGGAGAAAATGGGGCAGCTTATTTGGACATTATATAGAAGCCATTTTTTAATTATTAGAAAAGAATGCTTCAGGTCGTTGTCCTGAAATAGGCAATACTTACTACCACTTATATTTAAATTTAAAGCTTATCGCGCTAAATTATCTTTTAATATTTTCAAATAATCCAACTTATTCAATATGCCTTCTATATGAACTAGATTTTCAACCGCATTCATCCCCATATCATAACATTGTCGCCGCCATACATGATCGTTTATTGGAATTTTTGTTACTTAAAACCTGGCCTACTTTACGCGAGACAAGGCGATGACCAACAGATGTCAAGTGGCTCTTGACTGAAAGAAGAAAACTTCCTCAACTCAAAAGCAGACTTAAAGAATGCACGAAACGGCTAACAGCGATACTTGAATGTCGAACAGCAGCATCCCTAAAAAATATCTGGATGATCTTACGAACTTTATGTGAAGGCTGGACATACAACAAACACACAGATTAGTAAATATAGTTAAAAAGACCTTTAAAGAAAGAAAATATTGTTCTGCGCTTTTTATCGACGTTTCTCAAGCATTCCGTAAGGTGTGGCACAAAGGTTAAAAAGTTAAAGTTGAGCTTGCCCAAAAACCTCTATAAGTTCTTAAAAAATTAGTGGACGGATGAAAGAGTTTACTAAAAGAAGGAGATTTTTCAAGCTCGCCTGAGCTCATTGGCGCCGGAGTTCTCTGTACACAGCAGATATGCCAATTAGCAACCGAGTCCAGACATCAACATTTGAAGAAATAAAGAATGAACAAAAATGTACTCACATAGCTTTCAGACTGGCGCCTTACTTGGAAAAACCAAATTGCATCCAAATTAACCCAAATGTATTTAGTCCAGTAGTCCAACTAAATTGGCTTATTGTCGGAAACTCAACCTTCAGATTATATTGCAAAGTTATATTGTATTTGGTGTTATGGAATTCAATTATGGGGAACTGCCTCAGCTAGCAATGTTGAAACAATTCCAAAGGCACCGAAATAAGTTTCAGATCTAAATGTGCCATAAGTCCAAGCAGAAATAGCGAAGCATCCAGTAAAGTATCTAAAGAAGTTTGAAACTCATCCAAATCCTTTGGCGCGTAACATACTAAATGAACCTGGTTACATTCGACTAAAATGAGGAGATATTGCTTTTGAATAAATTAATTATTTAGGCTTAAGTTCTTAATTATAAAGAGATAAAGAAAAATTAGACACCAGCAGAGTGGAATGCATTTTTTAGACCCTACGTCCGTCATCAGCACTCTTCGTGTCTATCAACAAGGTAGTTTCAACTGTTGTTAGTTTTCTATTTAAACAAACTTATCAAATTTATTGATATTGTTCTGTTCTTGCCGTTGATAAGTGCGGTCGCGATTTTTTTTTAGCTCGCATTAACAAAAAACAAAACATACATTGTGTGAATAACTTCAAACAAAAACAAAAAAACAAACCTGTTTTTTTTTTTTTTTCTCTTTATTTTTTACAACGGCATATTGAATTGCTACTTTAAAAATAAAACAAAAACAATAAGGGCTAATGAGCCTCTTTAATTTAAGCAACAAAAATGTTGACAATGTTGAATTAAATAAAAACAAAAAAACTGAAAATAATTTGTGTGTAAATTCTTCGCCAGTTATACGTGCCCAATCTTGTTCGTCGCTTTTGCTAAGCGATGACAATAATATTACTACAAACAAGTCGCCTTCTGAACACAGTGTTACCAACAGTAATATAGATAGTGAAGAAAAACCTAAGACGCAAGTGGGAATGGACAGATATATAACTGTATTGAAAAGAGGTTGAAGCCCTAAATCTTCGCAGATTGCACCAATGTCCAAAGTACTTAAAAATAAGGAGGCTAACGGAATAAGTTCCCAAAGTCGTTTTGCTATTTTAGATAGCGAAACAAGTGAACAAAAAACGGCACCCAAGTCGTTTAAACCACCACCAATTTTTTTAAGGGAAAAAATTCGAATGAATTAATAAATAAGTTAATGTCCCTCATCCTCTATTTCGCGTTGAACTGAAACCTGGGAATATTAGATTAAAGAAGAACGAAACGTATCTCATTTATAATCTTAAATATCTGTTACACCGCAAGATAAGTGTAGAGGAACCACATAAGCGGTCTGGACCCGTTCAGTGTTTAAATTGCCAAGAATACGACCATACAAGGGCTTACTGCAAGTTGCCTCCGGTTTGCGTTGTGTGTGGAGAGCTTCATTGTTGCGCCCAATGCGACAAACCAAAGGATGACTCCAAGGTTAAAAAATGTAGCAATTGAGGTGGAAATCACACTGCTAACTACAGAGGCTGTCCAGTTTTTTCTGAGGTAAGGAAGTCAACTCAGAAATTAAATACTCCTTCTAGGCAGCCACAATACCAAGCAAATGCTCATTACCCTCAGTTAGCTCAACCCACAACCAAACATGTTTCATATTAAAATCCAATCATGTTTTAGCACACAAAGCGACACCTACAAACAATTCTACCCCAAATATGCATCCAGAAGCTAAAGAACAAACTCCATCTGGTAACTACAATCGTCTCGAAGCAAGTATCGAGACATTAGTGCCTTCGTTAAACAGTTTTATGAGCTCTATGAGCAGCATGATGCAAGAAATGGTTCGCATGCAATCTATGATGTTGCAGGCGGTACTTAACAAACCATGAACTGTTTAAAAATATGTTTCTGGTTTCTTACGCCAACACAAAAATGAACTCGAGTACTTCTTGAAGAACCAACAAATTGATGTCATGATGGTTTCAGAAACTCACTTAACAACAAATAGCTTTTTTATGACACTAAAGACCCCCGTGGCAGAGCATGTGTTGGTTCAGCAATACTAATAAGGGATCGAATTAAACATCATTTACTGTGTGATATTTGTGAGGACTACCTTCAAGCAACAGACATCTGTGTTGAAGAATATCATCAAAACTTTGTTATTTCTTCGATTTAATCACCTCCTAGATTTCAAATATCAGAGAGTCAATATATCGACTTTTATAAATCACTAGGTCCCTGTTTCATAGCATCAGGCGACTACAACGCTAAACATACGTTTTGGGGATCACGCCTAATAACTCCAAAAGGTCGTGTTTTGTTTGATACAATTTCAAAAATGCGTCTGAATGTGATATCAAGTGGACAACCCACCTATTGGCCTACTGATCGACAAAAAAATACTTGATGTTATTGATTTTGGAGTGACTAAAGGTATTTCGAGAGAAATTATGAAGGTTGAAGCGTCACTCGAATTATCCTCAGATCATTCACCCACTATTGTCTATATATGGAATCAGCAAAATATCGTGTCGCCAATAACTTGCACAAGCATTAATTAGTTGAAATATAGAAAGTATCTCAGTACTCATTGTTCGGAAAACATACCGCTAAGAACACCAGAAGATGTGGACCAGGGTCTAATTTATTTTGATCAAAACCTTAAATCAGCTGCCCAACATGCGACAGAAACCAGACAACCAGCTAGATACAATCAAATTTATTTTGTAGATGTCGAGCGGCTCTTGGCTGAAAAAAGAGAAATTAGAAGAGAGTGGCAAGCACACAGATCTCCTCAACTCAAATCTAGACTTAAAGATTGCACAAAACGGCTAAGACAGCTGCTAGAATCTCGAAGAGTAGCATCTCTGAAAATTTACTTGGAAGACCTCGACGAAACTACACAATCAGATTATTCATTATGCCATTCATGTAGGAACCTTAAAAGACCGGTCGTACGTAAGCCTCTCTTGCGAACTTCTTGTGGAGACTGGGCAAGGAATGATACCGAAAAAGGCAATTTGTTTGTTGGACATTTGAAGAAGGTTTTCACCCCAAATGTATGTACTGATATAGCTGAGTTGTCATCAGTAGAGACTAGTGCCGTAGTACCCCTAAGATTTGAATTTAGCGATATTGAAAGGGCAATAGCGGATTTAAACACCAGATTTAAACGCCCCTGGCGTTGATAAAACAAATAACAAGATATTAGTTGAGTTGCCCCGTATAGGCCGCAGAATTATTCTGTTTGTTTTTAATGCCATCTTACGTCTTGAGTACTTTCCCACATAGTGGAATGTCTCTTTGATAACTATGATTCCTAAACTAGGAAAAGACCACACAAAAGTAGAATCATACAGACCTATAAGCCTTTTATCAAACGTGTCAAAGTTATTTGAGAGAATATTAATAACTAAGCTGAATCCAATTCTTAGCGCGAAAGGATGCATTCCGAACCATCAATTCGGCTTCAGAAAACAACATAGTACTATCCAACAAACACACAGATTAGTAAATGTTATTAAAACGACCTTTGAAGAAAAAAAATACTGTTCTGCGCTTTTTATCGACGTTTCTCAAGCATTCGATAAGGTTTGGCACGAAGGCCAAAGCTGAACTTGCCCGAAAACTTTATAAGTTCTTAAAAGAATTTTTAACGAATCGCAAGTTCTTACTAAAACAAGGTGACTTTTTAAGCTCGCCACAGCTCATTGAAGACGGAGTTCCCCAAGGTAGTATTTTGGGACCAATTTTATATTTACTGTACACATCGGATATGCCAATTAGCACCCTAGTCCACACATCAACTTTTGCAGATGACACAGGTTTTTTAAGTATTCATGAAAGTGACCAAGAAGCATCAAAACTTTTACACATACTCAATTTGGAAAAATGGCAAGAAAAATGGAGAATAAAAGTGAATGAGCAAAAATGTACTCACATAACTTTCACGCTGCGTAGGGGCTCATGCCCTCCTGTTCGCATAAATAACCAAATGATACCACAGCTTTCAGACGTTAAATATCTGGGTATATATCTTGACCGTCGCCTTACTTGGAAAAGCCACATTGATTTCAAGTTAACACAAATGAAACTAAAAGCAGTACAACTAAATTGGCTTATTGGCAGAAACTCCACCCTGAGCTTAGATTGTAAACTTCTACTGTACAAGTCGGTCCTCAAACCAATTTGGTGTTATGGGATTCAGTTATGGGGCACTGCCTCAGCTAGCAATGTAGAAAAAATTCAAAGGCGCCAAAATAAGATTTTACGTATTATTACATCTGCTCCTTGGTATATAAAAAATTCGAACATCCACAACATCCACACATCCACCTAAACATGCCATCAGTTAAAGCAGAAATAGCGAAACATGCAGTCACATATCTAAAGAGACTTGAATCTCATCCAAACGCTTTGGCGCGTAACATACTGAATGAACCTGGTTACATTCGACTAAAAAGAGAGATACTGCTTTTCTTGGCCGTACATTAGAGGGATGACCCGCAAATGATTTCAAAATCCGTGAAACAAACATTATTTTTGTCTAGCACTGGCTGGACTTAAAAAGTATATTTTATTTTAGACTTAAGATACGAGTAATTATTGTTAGTTCAAAAATATTGAAGATACAATAAATAAATTATGAAAAAAAAATTATTGAAGATACAATAAATATTATATAAAAAAAATATTTTTTTGGCATAAAATGTAAATAGAATTTATTCAACGAATCCTCGGTTACATTATTGCCGAACAAAATTAAGCGCTATCGCCTAGTAAGAATAAGATATTAGACAAAATCTGTTGAAGGACCCAATGATTTTGAGAAGCTTTCCGGCCAATAAATAAAAATTGGTGATAAAATTCGTCAAACCGGGTTTAACTATCTTTTGGTAGTAGAATCGAACCTACACTATCAAGTTAGTATGTTTTTCAAATAAAATTTATTTGTTGCACTGTGAAATTAAAGAAGAACATCAGTTCTGTAAGCATATATTAATATGTTAATTATCATTTATGCTTGGAAAACATTGCCAAATTTGAATTAAATACACAACAATAATATTTTCTTTAGATTTTATACAGGTTAGACGCATGATATAGCAAATCAACAATAACAAAAATCTCACTATCAAGAATCCAATTATTTTTACAGAAAGAGTACATGGTCTCTTGATGTGACAGTTACGTGAAAGCTGAGAAAGAAGTATAGTCCAGTGATTCCTCAAACGTTATGGATGCATGTAAAAACCATAATAACATTTAAATTCTCTGCATCCAAGGTTCGCCAAGGTTCCATATGTACCAACCAATAACTTTCACCTATAAAATTGTTTTTTTTAAGTTACCAAAACTTTTCAGGACAAATGGCGACAAACTCATTACTCACGTAAACTTTGAGACACGTTTATAAAAATCTTATAAGTTGGCATTCCAGTATTGCCAACATATCTATATACTTGTGTGTAATTAGTTTAACACAAATAGTTGAATGTTTGTAGATATTTAGTCGTTAGTGGAATTAAGTACGAGTACTTAAGAGTCATATCGCACTACATGACACACTTGTATATAATAAAGATACACATATGTATGTGTGTGTATCTAGATTTTTCAACCCTGCAGTTAAAAACTTGTTAATCTTACATTTTTAATTTTCTGTCTTATTGCGTTTTCTTTTCTAACAAAAATGTTGCATATATTTTACATTCAGTAAATTTTCGTGTTCTTTTCTACAAAAAAATGTCAGAGTGTGAATAAACATAACGTTCTTTTTTCATCGGGTCAGTTCAAAAAAAAAGGTGAATTTTGAATTTTCGCGGGCTGTTCGATTAACGAATTTTTTTTATGTTGGTACACATGTGTTAGTCATATGTTGGCATTATAAGCCAATTTGGATTAGTAGTTTGTTGTTGATAACTGAAAAGGTTTGACAAAATTTTATTTTGAATTTAAATTTTTATGAGTATAATTATATTATTTTATACGTTACACAGTCATAAATGTCAAATATAAAATAAGTTTGTTTTTGTGTTCTTTTGAAATCATAAAAAAGGCAACACTTTGCCTATTAATAAGGGAGCATTTTTTCAGAAAAGAAAACACCATTTCGTTCTTATTTTTACACTCGCAAATACGAGCAATCAGAAAGAGATGCTTCATTTGCTTTCAGTTCAGAGCAGTTCTTTATATCTGAAATGTAATTAAAATTAAAATAGCATATATGAATTGTATTTTTTTGTATTTTTAATCACATCAGTTTAAAAATATAAGACAATAACCTAAATATAATAAATAACCTATAAGACAATAAATAAAAATATCTCTCTTTAGAAAAACACTATCATGTTTGCCATTTAATTGTAGTACATCTCTGAAGGATCGAGGATTATTGGATAGGGTATTGGGAATATTATTTAAATGACAGGACCTTCCACTTATTGTTTCATCCTAAAATTATTAAAATTTTGCGATCCTAAAAATGCTAAGAAGTTTCTATTAACAACAAAGTGGAAAGTACTGAACGCCATAGATTTTACAAGAAGGATAATTGTTATTAGGGCTCCGTACATAAGACAAAATCTACCATATCTGTACGATTGTCTCTCGTTAGTTCTATGTATTGAACCGATATTAACAGAAATTTTTGTTACCAGACATGGAATGGCCCAAATAAAGTTCAATATCAATTACATGTAATAGTTAATTACAAAATTCCAACAACAACTACAATCAATTACATATAATTTGTAATTACAAAATCGCAACTACTTTTGCAAGTAACTGTAACTGAAATCAATGACAAAAGACAATTAGAAATATACGTGATTTTAAATAGAACATTTCCAATTACAATTAATTGTAGTTTAAATTGTATTTAGTTACAACTGAGCAGTAATCAACACTTAAAATTAACAAAATTTAATTACATTTTTGATATCATTGAGTTCAACCAAATGAGACAAAAATAAACGAGTTTGAAAACTGAAAAAAAAATGTATACCTATCAACTCAAAAGCTGCAAAGGTCTACAGGTACCCGGCAAAAAATTATTGGGTTTTTGTAAGCAGTAAAATAAAACTCATGTCCTTAAAAAAGGTTCTCATAAGCGCATCTAATAAGCGCATTCGAGAATGCCATAATTGTAAGACAATAATAACAAAATGCATCATCTCTCACTTAAGGGCCTGCATTCCCTTAAGCGAGAGATGACGCAGTAAGCGAATAAGTTTTTATAAAGAATTTGGTGAAGCAAAGAGACCTACCAAGTGGGACATCGCAAACAAAAATTATGCCTTCCTAAAGAAGGTTGGAAGGGAGAGTCTATTTTTCTCTCCTTTACAAACCTGCTTCCAAGTAAACGTACTTTTTTGCTGGGTAGTTATTAAAGGAATAGACTTATAAGTTGATTAAGAGGAGATAATAGCTGGCCTTTAAAAAGTGGCATTTAAGATAATCTCAGAAATCGAGAAGGTGTGCCCAACCAGTTTTTTGGAGTTGAACTGAAACCTGGAGATATGAGATTAAAAACAAAAAGAAACGCACCAATCCAAATGTTGCAAGATTACAGTATAGGAACTTTGCCACCTATTTGCGTTGTGTGGTGAGCTGCTTTGTTCTGCTCAATGCGACATGGCAAAGGATGACACGAGGGATAAACCGTTTAGCAATTGCGGGGAAACTACATTACCAACTATAGGGGATGTCCTGTTTAATTTATGGTAAGGAAGTCGTCTAAGAAAACAATTACTTCTACTAAGCAGACATCATATCTACCAAATGATCATTATCCTCAGGTAGCCCAACCAACCACCCAACTTTTTTCATACACAAATACATTCATAACCCAGTACATAAACCCAGTTATTAAACACAAACACCAACTATAATCGTCTTGAAGCAACAATTGACACGTTCGTGACTTCGTTAAACAGTTTTATGAGCTCTATGGGCAATATGAAGTAGATAATGCAGGCAGTGTTTAAAAAACCATGAACTATTTGAAAATATGTTTCTGGAACGCAAGCGGCTTGCGCCAACGCAAAAATGAACTCGAGTACTTCCTTAAGAGCCAGCCAACAAATTGATGTCATGCTGATTCTAGGAACACATTTAACAACAAATAGCTTTTTTAAATCAATGCCTATTTATTTTTTATATACTAAGCGCATGTGGTGGCTCGGCAAAACTTATAAAGGCTTAAATCAAACATTATTTACTTTGTGATTTTTGTGAGGATTGCCTTCAAGAAACAAATTACCGTCTTGAAGAATTTCATCAAAAAGATTTCAAGTATCAGAGAATCGTAAAGCGACTTTTACAAATCAATATGTCCCTATTTCATAGCATCAGGCGACTACAACGCTAAACATACTTTTTGGAGATCAAGACTAATTACTCCAAAAAGGTCTTGATTTGACACAATTTCAAAAATGCGATTTCGAGTTGACAACCTATTGAATTTGATCAGCAAAAAAACATACCTGATGTTTTTGATTTTGACGAGATGAAGGGTACTCCAAGAGAAATAAAGTTAAACCGTCACTTTAATTATCCTCAGATCATTCACCCAATATTGTCTATATATGAAATCAGCAAAATATCGTATCACGAACAACTAGCACAATCCTAAATTGTTTGAAATCCAGAAGATTTATAAGCTAAGAACTCCAGTAAACGTAGAGCAGAGTCTTATTGATTTTAATCAAAACCTTAAGTCAGCTGCCCAACATGCAACAGTAACCCAATAACCAACTAGATGCAATAAAATGCTGAAAAAGAAAATGTCGCAGAGAGTGGCAATTACATACATCTTCTCAACTCAAAAGCAGTCTTAAAGAATGCACGAAACGGCTAAGAAGGATACTGGAAACTCAAAAAGCAGAAATACTGAAAAACTATTTAGAAGACCTCTTCCGAACTTCAGAGGGATGACCCGCAAATGATAGATGCAACCGTGAAACTAGCACTGGCTGGACTTATCAAGTATATTTATTTTTTATTTTAGACTTAAAATATGAGTAATTATTGGTAGTTCAAACATATTGAAGATTCAATAAATACAAATATGACAAAAAAAAATAAAGTTCAACCAAAATATTTTAAAATTAACTTCTAAAATATTTAGGATTTATTAAATTAAAAGCGATAACCATAAATTAATAAATTTTCAATTTTATCATTTTAAAATTTCTAATTTTTAATTTCTGTTATCACCAGTGCTACTCTTGACCGATTGACAAACATTATTAACTGTATTGATTGTTATAATATATGTGGGAAGAACATTAATTTGTTATTCTGGGGTTAAAAGCTTTAATTCTTTTACGTTGCAATGAAAGATGTCATAACAAATACATAATATGAATGATAGTAGTCATGATTTTCAGAATAGCACTGCATATAAGCACACAAGAAATAATTACTTGAGTGTTTATAATTACTTAACTATGCCAAATTTTTGTTTTTTTTCAATTGTAAGTAATTGGAATATTTTTAATTTCGAATTACGTGCAATGTAATTGAATTTTGTCAGTTACAAATTACACGTTATGTATAATTTAAATAATCCGATTACAAGTCTTACGATGTAATGGTAATTGAAAAATTCCGATAAAATTTACAAGTAATTGCGTTATTGCATGTGTAATTAATTATAAAATATAATTGACACATCCCACGTATGTTATAGTAACTAACAATGTCGTCACGTACTACTGGGTAAATGTGTAAAATGTGTAGGCTTTTACCAGACAAACCTAACGACGATAAAAAGACAGTAATAATTGCTGTTAAAGATGACATAATGTCACAAGAAATACAACTAAGCAGACATAATTCTTTATTATAAATTATTTTCTTAAACCGCTGCCTTCATGCACGGCCACAAGGGAAACTAAAAGTTTTTTAAATGCTCAACCAAATTTTTATGAATGAAAAATTTCCGCTCAAATAAAATTATTGCATGCAATGATATAACTCTTGAATATTTTGATCTCAACACAAGTTCTAAAAAAGAAATTATTTTCCTATGCATGCCATGTATTACTGAACAAAATTGCGAAATAGAAATTTTCGATTTTCTTTTTATTTTTGGTTAAACGTGTCACCAGTGTATCCTAGTCAAGTGTTGAATAAAAAGTGCTAATGCATGCTCTTTGCAGTCAGTGTATCTGATGTTAATGTTCAAATATGCAAATAAACCAAGTCCTTATAACTGTCAAGTTTAATTTCTTGGTTCTTTTTCTTTCTTTCTCTTTCTTCTTTTTTGTATGGGTACGCATACACACTTAAACCTAAACTAAATTGTAAATAATTATAAATTTTTTAAACATTTGAATAAAAAAAATAGTTCACGACCATTTCATGCTTAATTAAAAATAGAAAATTTATTAATGATTTAATCCGAGTTTATTTTGCCAACTTATTAACTGACATTGAAACCAGTTAGTGTGGACAGTATCATACAGCATAAATACCGCTTAACATTTATCTAGTAGTATCAAAAAAAATTTTTTTTTTAAAGGCGTCCTTAAAGGATTTTGTTTTTTTTTTTAGTTTGCAAAATTATATTCTTGTTTTGTAATTTTTTATGATTTTCCCTACTTTTTAACTATCAGCAGATTAAGTGTTTAGAAATATCATCAACGATTGCCAAGCTTACAAAATGTTGTGGGCTGCAAAATAACTTTTTTACATGCCCATTCTTGTTCGTTTTATTTAACCCATTTAAGCCAATAATGAGGCTTCAGGACCTTCCATTTGTTTCAAGTTTAAGTATTTTTTTCGTGTTTTACAAATTTTAAATCACACAACAAATATAAATTATGTGATCTATGGAACAAGCTAAAATCACGCAGGTGTTAAAAATTGGTTTTTTTTTAATAACAGACTCATATTCTTTTAAAAACAAATTAAAAACATTTAGGTATTTTTGTCAGTCACAATTGGTAGTTTATAGTTGTATAGATTTGAGTGAGGTGATTAATCTGTTGAACAGTTGTTCTGCGTAAAGTTTTATCACATTTTTACATTTGTGATTATGTAACTTAACCGTTTCTCGGGAAATCCGAAATTATTCTGGGTAACGGAACATTGTTTCACGTTTCCCAAAACCTAGCTCGTACAGATTTTATAGATTTTTTATAGCAACCAGCTTAAATCTAACCTCAAGCAAAAACTTGGTACTTTTAACGACGACCTCAGTACTTTCAACGACCGATATTGGTGTAATTTTTAAATTTATGTTTGTGTGCGGATTTGTTTCTTTTTATACCCTTCACCACAGGTGGAAAGGGTATATATAAGTTTGTCATTCCGTGTGTAATTTCTACAATATTCATTTCCGACCCCATAAAGTATATATATTCTGGATCCTTATACATAGAGAAGTTGATTAAGCGATGTCCGTCTTTCCGTCTGTCCGTCTGTCCGTCTGTCCGTGTTAGTGTGGTAATGTCATTTGCCAAGGCATCAGAAGAGATATAAAAAATTTAAGCACACCAATCTGTCAGGCATAGTTTCGAAAATTTTGGTATTGCAATTCAGCAACATCGGATCATTCCTTTGGAGGCTACGGGCCAAAAACCACGCCCACCTATATTTTTTTACGTTTTTTTACGTTTTTTTTTAATTTTTTTCGGCTTTAATGATTCTGTTTTGCCTTTTTTTGTCAAATAAATATTAGAGTGTGACAGGTAGATCGCAAGGAGTGCATACAGATCTCGGGGGATCAATAACCCCCTGCGAGGGGCGATTTTTGTTTGTTTTTAGATTGGTAGGGTTTTTCTGCTTTGATTTGTATTAGAGACCTTAATAGAAAGCAATACGCATAGAGGTAGCCAATGGAACCACAGGGTACCTACTGACAAATAGGAGCAGTCAAAAGGGCCCCCCATGTGTCAATATGATGAAATTTTTTTTTTTTGTAAGGATTTCTTTTTGCTTTAGTCTGACCATTCTAACTCAATATATTGGAGAAAGGTCCAAAATTTAACAAAAAAATTTCAATCAAATTTTTAAAAAAAAATTTTTTTCAAAAATATTTACAAAAAAATTTACAAAGCATTTTCAAAAAGATATTTTACAGAAATATATTAGAAAAAAAATTTTTTTAAAAAATTTTCCAAAAAATTTTCGAATAAAATTTTACAAAAAATTTTTAAAAAAATATTTTTACAAAAAATTTTTACACACAATTTTCGAAAAATTAAAACAAAAATTTCAATATTTCTTTGAAAATGAAAATCATGACTGTAACATAACATATATTTAATATTAAGAATATACATATGTATGTATGTGTGTATATAGAGTAACATATTTTTATACCCTTCACCACAGGTGGAAAGGGTATATATAAGTTTGTCATTCCGTGTGTAATTTCTACAATATTCATTTCCGACCCCATAAAGTATACATATTCTGGATCCTTATACATAGAGAAGTTGATTAAGCGATGTCCGTCTGTCCGTCTGTCCGTCTGTCCGTGTTAGTGTGGTAATGTCATTTGCCAAGGCATCAGAAGAGATACAAAAAATTTAAGCACACCAATCTGTCAGGCATAGTTTCGAAAATTTTGGTATTGCAATTCAGCAACATCGGATCATTCCTTTGGAGGCTACGGGCCAAAAACCACGCCCACCTATATTTTTTTACGTTTTTTTTACGTTTTTTTTTTAATTTTTTTCGGCTTTAATGATTCTGTTTTGCCTTTTTTTGTCAAATAAATATTAGAGTGTGACAGGTAGATCGCAAGGAGTGCATACAGATCTTGGGGGATCAATAACCCCCTGCGAGGGGCGATTTTTGTTTGTTCTTAGATTGGTAGGGTTTTTCTGCTTTGATTTGTATTAGAGACCTTAATAGAAAGCAATACGCATAGAGGTAGCCAATGGAACCACAGGGTACCTACTGACAAATAGGAGCAGTTAAAAGGGCCCCCCATGTGTCAATATGATGAAATTTTTTTTTTTTTTTTGTAAGGATTTCTTTTTGCTTTAGTCTGACCATTCTAACTCAATATATTGGAGAAAGGTCCAAAATTTAACAAAAAAATTTCAATCAAATTTTTAAAAAAAAAATTTTAAAAAAATTTTTAAAAAAAAATTTTTTAAAAAAATTTTTTTCAAAAATATTTACAAAAAAATTTACAAAGCATTTTCAAAAAGATATTTTACAGAAAAATATTAGAAAAAAAATTTTTTTAAAAAAATTTCCAAAAAATTTTCGAATAAAATTTTACAAAAAATTTTTAAAAAAATATTTTTACAAAAAATTTTTACACACAATTTTCGAAAAATTAAAACAAAAATTTCAATATTTCTTTGAAAATGAAAATCATGACTGTAACATAACATATATTTAATATTAAGAATATACATATGTATGTATGTGTGTATATAGAGTAACATATTTTTATACCCTTCACCACAGGTGGAAAGGGTATATATAAGTTTGTCATTCCGTGTGTAATTTCTACAATATTCATTTCCGACCCCATAAAGTATATATATTCTGGATCCTTATACATAGAGAAGTTGATTAAGCGACGTCCGTCTGTCCGTCTGTCCGTCTGTCCGTCTGTCCGTCTGTCCGTGTTAGTGTTAGTGTGGTAATGTCATTTGCCAAGGCATCAGAAGAGATACAAAAAATTTAAGCACACCAATCTGTCAGGCATAGTTTCGAAAATTTTGGTATTGCAATTCAGCAACATCGGATCATTCCTTTGGAGGCTACGGGCCAAAAACCACGCCCACCTATATTTTTTTTACGATTTTTTTACGTTTTTTTTAATTTTTTTCGGCTTTAATGATTCTGTTTTGCCTTTTTTTGTCAAATAAATATTAGAGTGTGACAGGTAGATCGCAAGGAGTGCATACAGATCTCGGGGGATCAATAACCCCCTGCGAGGGGCGATTTTTGTTTGTTTTTAGATTGGTAGGGTTTTTCTGCTTTGATTTGTATTAGAGACCTTAATAGAAAGCAATACGCATAGAGGTAGCCAATGGAACCACAGGGTACCTACTGACAAATAGGAGCAGTTAAAAGGGCCCCCCATGTGTCAATATGATGAAATTTTTATTTTTTTTTGTAAGGATTTCTTTTTGCTTTAGTCTGACCATTCTAACTCAATATATTGGAGAAAGGTCCAAAATTTAACAAAAAAATTTCAATCAAATTTTTAAAAAAAAAATTTTAAAAAAATTTTTAAAAAAAAATTTTTTAAAAATATTTTTTTCAAAAATATTTACAAAAAAATTTACAAAGCATTTTCAAAAAGATATTTTACAGAAAAATATTAGAAAAAAAATTTTTTTAAAAAATTTTCCAAAAAATTTTCGAATAAAATTTTACAAAAAATTTTTAAAAAAATATTTTTACAAAAAATTTTTAAAAAAATATTTTTACACAAAATTTTTACACACAATTTTCGAAAAATTAAAACAAAAATTTCAATATTTCTTTGAAAATGAAAATCATGACTGTAACATAACATATATTTAATATTAAGAATATACATATGTATGTATGTGTGTATATAGAGTAACATATTTTTTTAAATGCGTTTGATTTTTTTTTTTAAATGCGATTGATTTAAAATAGATGAGATTTTTGTTTAAAACCTAGGTGCATTAAACACATAGACATCATCAGGATACCGGGTAAAAACTGCCAAAAATAAAATACACACGTTTATAGGTAAACGTTTTTTTTTTGAAGCCAGTATAGCTACATGGCTACACGACCACCGTTGTGGATGTCGTCAACTTAATCTAATTTCTATTTTATTCAACAAAAGAAAATGTCACAAATTACATTATTATTGTAAATTACAAATTCATATACAAACAAAAAGTTTTGGAGGAGATATTTAAAAGTTTTTGAAAAAGTTATTTAATTTTATAAAAGCAAAATAAGTATTTCCACAACAATGTCAGAGTTTACGATGTAGCGTCGGCTTCAATATCATTAAGTAGCTGACAACACGGCGACAATTGTAGCAAACGGAATTTGTTTTCATTTGTCTTCTATTTCTTTAACTCATGAATAATGATTTTTTCTTATACGACTTTATTTAAATAAAGAGTCAACAATATGGATAATGCTGTACATGTCTGTATAAATAAAATCACCGTGGTGAAGGGTATAGAAGATTCGGCACGGCCGAATATAGCACTTTTACTTGTTTCTTATCTTTTTATTCTCATATTTTGAGTAAAAATTTTCAGTCAGAAATGTCGCCCTATGGTGTCCTACTCTAGATGTTCTCGTTTTAGGATTCCTCTGACCTTTAGTTCCCGAGCTACAGTGTAAGTGCCCCATTATATTTATGAGTGAGTCATTATTTTAGGCCTTTAACCTAAAGATCTACACGTGACGTG
>OX451217.1:87411439-87496891 GCA_949628195.1 Phasia obesa
TCTTATAATTACTTTATTTTTTGTTTTTATTTGTTAAGTTCTATCTTTGCACCGCATTCGTAATACCGTTATTTTTAATAAAGTATGTCGAAATCCCGTGTTAAATATATATGTATGTATATGTATGTGCAAAACGAATTATTTGTCTTCTAACTGGTGCCAAATCAACAGATCAGCACATAAAGCGGAGAAATCGCTCCACAAGTTAGTATAGTGTATAAGCAAATGTATAAGATGAATTTTTAGAAAAAATGCAACGTGAAACTGAATTAACAGATGAATAACGTGGATTATTCAAGGAAATGCGTCAATCCGACATGAAAGTTAGCCAAATTGCTGTTTCTGTAAAGAGAAACCGTATCACGAAAACAAATTTCTTGAAAAATCCAGATGACTACGTTATTAATAATCGTAGAAGTCGGATATGCACTATTGATGACAGGAGCAAACGGCGCATACAGTAGTTAGCAGCTAATATCCAAATGATTTGTAAACAAATAAAAGTGAAACTTGGTATAAATGTGACTAAACAACGTGGTCCTCAAATAATAAGATGATATTTAAACCTAGAATATGCCTATCGAGTGCCTAAACCATGTCTAAAACAGCATCATAAAAATGCATATATGGTATTTTATGAAAAGTAGACATTTTGGGAAGATGACCTTGAATCTGTGATATTCAGTGACAAAAAAGTTTAATTTAGCCGAACCAGATGGTCTCCACAAAAATTGGATGGACGTAAGACGCCCACGGGAAGCATGCCACAAACAAGGTCATGGTGCAGCGGTATTTTTTATCAAGAAGGAAGGCCAAAATAGGGTTTGTGCCAGGAAAATTGAATGCAGAAATCTACATATATTTGTTACAAAGCAAACACCTTAATTTTTCTGGTGATTTACAAGGCGTTAAACGCACTTTCCAGCAGAATAATGTACCTGTCCACGTGGTAAAGAATATATAGGCGTTTTTTTAATTTTCGACAAATTGATTTGCTCGAGTGATCAGTTTTAAGCCCTGACCTCAACCCCTTCGAGGAGCTATGATGTATACCTTCTGCCAAAATACATGCATTTTCAAGCTATATGACAGCTGGAAACAGCTCAAAATAAACATATTTGTTACATAGGCCAATATTGATGTGCCTGACCTGAAGAACCTGGTGGAGTCAATGCCCCGTAGTGTCAAATTGGTCAGGATACATAAGAGTAACACAAGCTCTTATTAACATATGTATATAAACTTTTATTTTATACCTAAAATAATATGTTTATCTATTAAATGCAATTTTTGTACATATAAATATTTTCTATGGAGATTTAAAGCTTTAATTTTCTTCCATGTTAAAAAAATTTGTTAATATAATTTTGATATTTCATATTTATTTCTTTTAACTATAAAATCGAAAAACAATATCTGTTCCCAATTTCCATGTTTTCTTTTAATTCAAATTAACGTTAAAGCATTGCACATATAATTATTAGTCTAAGGTATGTGTATGTGTATTGCTATAGCATAGTTTTGAAATGAATTTGCCAGGCACATATTATTTGAAATTCACATAGTCTTTACTATGCCCGCTACAATAAAATACAAACAAAAACATAGTATGGGTAATTTAGGCGCATTTTGTTTATCTTTTATTTTGTTTGAACAATAGTTCTTACAGATTACTGTCTTTTAAATTTGTAGTTTATAACTGATGCCCATCCATCTTGTTTGTTATATAATAACACCTTCATTTCTACACCGGCTTTGCTTTTTTAATTTAAAGGTTACTTTTACAGAGTGAAATACTTAATTTAGCTCCTTATAACAAAAGGAATAAAAAACAGATTTAAAGAATGTCTCCACAGCTATCGTAATTTGCAGGGATCGTAACGGTTATAAGTTTTATTAAAAAAAAAATACTTTTTAATGATTATTTTTCAATTTTTATTTTTTGCTTCAAACATAATTGTTATTTTTCGAGTTTTATTTTTTGCTTAAAAAATAATAGTTATTTTTCAAGTTTTATTTTTTGCTTGAAAAATAACAGTTAGTTTTTGAGTTTTATTTTTGCCTTGAAAAATAATAATTATTTTTTGAGTTTTATTTTTAACTTGAAAAATAAAAATTAATTTTCGAGTTTTATTTTTTTTATTGGAAAATAAAAATAATTTTAAAATTTTTTTGCATACATTTTTTTTACTTTCACTTAACAAATAAGAGTTTATGTACGGACTCTGTAGATAGTTTTGACCGTAAATCAGTTAATATTAGTTTTATTGAATATTAGTGGAAGTTGTTAGATTGAGTATATATATGTATGTATGTTTATGCAAATCAAAAGTACTTTTATTTTTCAAGCAACAAATAAATCTGTAGAAGTAAGTTTTATTTTCCAATCAAAAAAATAAAACTGGAAAAATAACTGTTATTTTTCGAGCAAAAAATAAAATTCAAAAAATAATTATTATTTTTCAAGTCAAAAATGAAACTCAAAAAAATAACTGTTATTTTTTAAGCAAAAACTAAAACAAATTTCATAATATAATATTGAATTTACTTATACAATTTAAACATAAAAAAATGGCGATCTCTAGGACAAATATAACGAAAACTAGAGAAACGATGAGGGTTTTATTAGATGAGACTGATTTTAGTACATTATTAACTAGTGAGAGTATTATAGCTGAGAAACTAAAAGAGGACAACAAAGCTACTCATATTAAAAAACTTACAAAACTAAAAGAAGAGATGAACAAGAAACTCAATTTCAGGAAAAACGAGGATTGGTTTGTCAACACAACAGATAAAATTATACCCGAAAACATAAAATGGATATTATCTTTAGGACCAAAATATGCATTACCAAATACTAAGACATGTTTTCCAATTTTTAAATGTATAGCAGATGGAGAAGACATTATTCAAACACTAGAGAACAAAGAAAACCAAGATATTGCAAGAAATAAATTAACTTCGCTGATTGATAATCACCTAACAAAATTAAAGCTAAGCCAAAGGGATAAAATTATATTGGACACAGTGGAACAAGCGAAACAATATCTCAACAAAAATAATGACATTCTAATATTACGGTCAGATAAGGGTAACAAAACGGTAGCGATGAACAAACTAGATTACAAAAACAAAATGAAAGAAATCATAGTAGATATGTGCACATACAAACGTTTAAAACATGATCCCACATCATCATTACAAACAAAAAACAACCTCCTTGTTAATAAATTATATGACCTAAAATTAATTGACACTAAGGTTAAAGAAGTTTTAACGAACAGGACAGCGGTAGCACCCAGAATTTATGGATTACCAAAAATACACAAGCAATGTGTACCTTTGAGACCTATTTGTTCTTCCATAAATTCAGCATCACATGCTCTTTGTAAGTTTACAGCTGAAATATTAAAAAACTTGACGATGAATTCCAAATATAATGTAAAGGACTCAATCCAATTTAAGTCTAGGATAAATAATACCAACATTGAACACGATGAAATTCTTGTCTCATTCGACGTAGTATCGCTTTTTCCAAGCATTCCAGTAAACTTGGCACTTAAAACTATTGAAAACAAATGGAACATTTTAAATAAACACACAAACATATCACAACAACTGTTTATGGAAATCATAAAATTTTGCACAAAAGAAAACAGATATTTTAAATATGAAGGAAATTTTTACGAACAAAGGAAAGGAATGCCTATGGGATCCCCAATCTCATTAGTTGTAGCAGATATTATCATGGAGGAAGTACTGGATTCAACTTTAATGGAAATGGAAGAAAAACCGAGATTAACAACAAAATACGTAGACGACATTTTCGCTATAGTTAGGAAAAAATCGGTTGATAAGGTTCTAGCGAAATTAAACTCCTACCATAGCCAAATCAAATTTACAAAAGAGTTAGAAAAGGACAATAAATTACCTTACCTGGACGGATTAATCATTAGAGATGGTAAATTGCTTAAATTAGATTGGTACCAAAAGCCTATATCCTCAGATAGATTAATTAATTTCTACTCTAAACATCCTAGAAGAATAATAATAAATACGGCAACTAATTTCATCCGGCGAGTTTTAAATATCAGCGATAATAATTTTCACAAAGAAAACATTAGTAGGATAATAACCATACTTGAGAAGAATGATTTCCCAAGAAAAACCGTAATAGAATTAATAAAATATGTGCAATCCAAAAAGAACAGAACTCTTGACAATAGTAACGCTCTGAAACTTTACAAACTGTAATCTACATTCCTGGATTATCGGAGAGAATTAAACACACCGACATTTACGACAAAACGAAATTTGAATTAGCGATGAAAATGAATAATTCATTAAATAAATTGTTTACTAAAACTAAAGATACACAGAAACTAAACTTAAGTCGAGAATTTCATCGCACAAATCCGATTTAAAAAGTACGAACAAACCATTAGAACAAAAAACAGCGCTTGCAGCCCACTGTGCAGTGAGTAGACATATACCAGACTTTGAGAACGTAAGAATATTGCAAGAAGAGAGAAATTACAGGAAGAGATTTACGTTGGAGATGTTTCACATTATTAATGTTCCTATTGCAAAACGTCTCAACTATAAAACAGATACAGATAATTGCGCCCAAATTTACAGACATATTATAAATAAACACAAACCAGATCAAAAAACATAAACAATAATCAGTTGACAAATAGCTTAACAGGTAGGCGGACATGTTGCTAATTTAATAAGCTGTGCTCAAATTTTTTAAAATGTATGTATTTATGTTTCATGTTAATTTTTTGTTATGTTATTGAAAAATATCTAATTGTTTGTAGAATTCCTTGAAAATGTTAAAATTTGGGAAATAATCATTATTTGCGATCCCTGGTAAGTTGACATATATGGCCTAATTTTTGAACCGCTATACGGAGACAATCGAAATGTGCATTACTATGTTCGCTACAACAATAATAAAATTACCTATTAAAAGGGTGTTCATACATATTTATATTATTTTATCATTTGAACTATTACGCATCGACATGAGATTTACACAGAGTGCGTACTTTTATGTCCACTACAAAAAGGGAGTGACAACTAAAAATTAAATACTAAAGGGTACTCCATATAGAATGCGGTATTTACGTATATTACTGGTGTATTACTACGTTTATCATTCACCTTTTATTATCTTTATTTTGAATGCTTACAGGTTACTGCTATTCTCTTTTATATAACTTTATATATCACTTTTTTTAAAATATTCTAAGGATATGTTTTTTTCTATTAGAAAATGAAATAAATTTTTAACAATTGAAAGTTTTTAATTTCATCTTCAAGTATTTCGGCAAATGACAGTACGGCTGCAGAAATAAAGATTATTTAGTTTTGTTTAAGTGCAAATTGTGCGAATTTTTAAACTAAATGCATCATAAGCTTTAAAATAAACGTTTAGTCATTTTATTTTGAATACGACACATATCATCAAAAAATATTTTTTAAATTTATTTCATTTTTTATTTCTTTACAGAATCTGTTCATCAGGTTGTTGTGCGTGAAATCATTTAAACTCTTGATTGTGGTAAGAATGAAACAAACAAAATTTACTAAAATAGAGAACAACTTACGTCATTAAATTATATTACAGCAAGGAGTCACTGAAAATTGTACTTATTTAAAAAATGTATAAAACATATGATTTGTTTAATAAGGCATACAAATATTTAATTAAATATTGTTTTACAAAAGATGTGGGGTAAATTGCAAAGATACATAAGTAAGCATAATGTTGGATAATTATTATGATTCAATGGTTTGCAAAGAAGGCAAATATCGTTGGTTTCAAATATGCAAAACATTTATTGGTCAGATGAAAAATAAGTTAATACTCGTCAATTTATTACTACTTTAATTATGTAACTAAAAATCAACTCTTAAAAAATAATGTGCGCAAATTTAAATACAAATAAAATTAATAAATTAATTATTTAGGCTTAAGTTCTTAATTATAAAGAGATATAGAAAAATTAAATATCAGCAAAGCAGAATGCATTTTCTAGACAGCTACGTCCGTCATCAGTACTCTTCGTATCGATCTACCCGGTAGTTTCAATTGTTATTAATTTTCTATTTAAACAAACTTATCAAAGAAATAGAATATGAAAAATTTTTAATAAGAACTTAAGCCTAAATAATTAATTTATTATAAAAAATAGTTCAAATAAAATTCATATAATTTCACAGAGCGGGCACGGCTTTGACATTGTTAACTTCAACACTATTGTGTTAATAATCAAAAATATACATTTGTAAAATAAAAAATATCTAATTGTTGTTAACTGCTAACCAAAGGTTAGCTAATAGCAAGACAGATATATATACCATTTTCAAATAAAAGAAAATATATAAAGAGAATAAAAATAAAGAAAAAAAGTTTACTTGGTAGTATAATATAAAAAGAAAATAGAGTTTACAAGTGTAAAACAATTTCAATGAAATTTCATATGAAATATAATGTAAAATTAAAAATTTCTCATATTCTATTTCTTTGATAAGTTTGTTTAAATAGAAAATTAATAAAAATTGAAACTACCGGGTAGATTGATACGAAGAATACTGATGACGGACGTAGCTGTCTAGAAAATGCATTCTGCTTTGCTGGTATCTAATTTTTCTTTATCTCTTTATAATTAAGAACTTAAGCCTAAATAATTAATTTGTTAATTAAAAAATAGTTCAAATAAAATTCATACAAATAAAATTAATTGAAAATTAAAAGGAATCGCCATTTACATTAAATTCTTTCGAGCATGGCCAATATTCTATGATGGAATAACTAAACTATCAAAATAATTGTTTGCTTAAAAAATCAAAATAAGTCTTGTTAATCCTTAAAATATATTTCACTTGATTTATTTAAGAAATTCATTCGAAAGCCAAAATCAAATTGCAAATGAATGTGAAAAAACTTCTTTTAAAATAATTCTGTAAAGATTTTCCGAGTTTTTTATGTTTGTTTTTGCTATTGAATTAACACTCATTAATCGTCAATGGACGACAGGGCTGCCCTCTATCGCCACTAATTTTAGCAGTGGTAATAAACTGGTTTATGAAGGAAATGTGCTAGAAGGAAAGAGGTATTGGAGTTTTCAAAGACATCTGGAAGATTAAGAATATACAGATGATATATGCCTTCTTTCATACAAATTTTCGGACATGCAAGATAAAATAAACGATATTGTGAAGTCAGCCAGAAGAGTTGGCTTGAAAATAAATATAAAATAGATGTACGCCATGCCTCTACATAATGACAGCAACGCGCATATCACCATCGACATTCACCAAATAGAATACGTTAACTTTTTCTGCTACTTAGGGAGCCAAATGTCGTCAAGGGATGGCATAAATCAGGATACCACGAATAGGCTCAATAAAGCGGGATGCATTTGGAAGACTAAAAAATGAATGGCGGGCATCACAAATTATCCATATCCGTGTTTTCAACGACCCTTTTATACGGAAGTGAAACATGGCTGCCTAATGAAGCAATCAGGCAGCGGCTACAAGTTTTTATAAATAAAATCCTTCGCCTTATATGTGGCATATACTGGCCCAACACAATAACAAACGAAGAACTCTGGAGCTTAACCAAAGAAGAGCCCACACACATACAAATTTTTTTTTTTTTCTTAATTTATTTATTGTATCTTCAATAATTTTTGAACTAACAATAATTACTCGTATCTTAAGTCTAAAATAAAATATTCTTTTTAAGTCCAGCCAGTGCTAGACAAAAATAATATTTGTTTCACGGATTTCGAAATCATTTGCGGGTCATCCCTCTAATGTACGGCGAAGAAAAGCAGTATCTCTTCTTTTTAGTCGAATGTAACCAGGTTCATTCAGCATGTTACGCGCCAAAGGGTTTGGATGAGATTCAAGCCTCTTTAGATATGTGACATACAAATAAAACGCAGAAAGTGGAAATGGATGGCACACACCTTTAGAAAGCCAGTACATAATATAACCAGGATGGCGCTGGAATGGAATCCACAGGGAATTAGACAGAGGATACCTGACGTAGGTCTGTAAAGTAAGAACTAGCTGACATCAATAAATCATGGGATGAGCCAAAAATAATTGCGAACAATACATCAAGTTGGAAATATCTTGTCGAAGCCCTATGTTCTCCCGAGGAATAAACAAAAATCGTCAAGGGAAGATTTCAAAATGTAAAATAATATTTTTAAAATGTTACTTAACAGATCCTTTTTAGCTTAAAAAATATGGATGAATATTTATATTTTTATTGCTAAAATATACACATGTACCAGAGCTGTAAGTTAATCATTAATATTTGAATCATTCATTCATTGAATAAAAGTTGAATCAATTCAAACGAATTAGAGAGAAATAAATTTCAATTCGTTTCCAATTCAAATAAATTTGTAAAATGAGTTGCATTTTCGTTTTCAATTTAAATAAATCTGTAAAATGAATTGCAGTTCATTTCCTATTCAAATGAATTTGTTACAGTGAATTTCAATTCCTTTTACAATTCGTTTGATTTGAATTGATTTTGAATTCATTCAAATGAATTATAATTCAATGAATGAAATCAAAAATGAGTTGCAAACAATCAAATTCAAGAGCAGATCTAAAATATTTTATATTTTTACAAAATAATGAAATTTAAAAGCAAAGGTATATTTTATGTTTTAACAAACAAGGCTCCATATTAATTTATGTAAATGATATAATAAACTTCATTTATTTATTTTTTTTGTGTGAAAAGAATTAATTCAATATTTACTAATTCGTATTGAATTAAAATCAAAAAAAAAAAGAATGATTTATTTACAGCTCTGGTGACTAGGCTGCGGCAGTTATTGTTGCCCAGTTGTTTTTTGACGATTTGCGGCAATCAAACTTGTACAAAATGGGGCAATCATGTGAATGAATAGAATATGATTGGGACAACTTTATTATTGTGCGGCAATTTAGTACAGTAAAAATAGGGCCAAATTGGCGCATTTGCCGCAATCGTGTGATCCCACCTTAATACTAATATAAAAATAAATTATACATAAAATTCAAAATTATAACATCGTTTGTGATAATTATAAGAATTATTAAATGTGATAATTACATAAACTATAACAATATTCTTACAATAAACAATTCAGGTGTTGCTCAAAACGAGCGTAGCGACTTTGGGTGTTACAAATTCCCTCAAAAAAAAAAAAAAAAAAACTTTTAAGCTACACACTCTTTTAAAGGTGGAGGTATAGCTAATGACAGATGGCTTTTTCCGAAATTCTTCCGCTAAATAAACAAGGCCATTTTTAGCAAGTAGAAAATATGCTTTGAAGTTTTACAATTGATTATTATTCTAAACATAAACAAATACTCACAGTACAGATGGTAATTCTAAGGGATTAGGGTTATCTCTTTAGATGATTGTAATAGATATCATGTCTCGCAAATCTTCTTATTCGCCAGAAAATAATTCCACTAAACTTATCATCGCTAAAAATAAAATTCTTCTTGTTGACTTTTACTTTTTTTGGTCTTAAATTGTTTGTTGGTTTACAATTACTTTAGATGCTAAAAGTTCAAAATAAGGATTATCGATATATTTATGGCAGCTGCAAAAACTTGCCATACAGAAAACAAAGTTTATCATCAGCGGCGTTGTCCGTTCTCAACGCAACTGAAATTTGCTTGCTTTCCGTAATAGACCCATTATACTGTAGTTAACTTTAGTTAAAATAAAGGGTGGTTCAATGGCACAAATTATTTTGGAAATTATTATCATTTCTTTCTATTTTGATAATATTGGTATGGTTCAATTATGTATGGAACAAAATATCGGTCAAATAGCCGCCGCCCCCTGGCCGGCACACCTCCATCCGATGATCCAAATTTTCGATGGCGCTGAGGCATAATTGAGGTTCTATGCCGTTAATGTGCCGAATTATCTCATCCTTTAGCTCTGGAATTGTTGCTGGCTTGTCGACATACACATTTTCTTTCAAATAACCCCAAAGAAAGCAATCCAACAATGTCAAATCACATGATCATGAGATAACACGGCCGTTGAATTTGTCGCGCAAAAGAGTTATTGTTTCGTTAGCTGTGGGGCAAGTGACACCGTCCTGTTGAAACAACATATCGTTCACATCCATATCTTCCAATTCTGGTCATAAAAAGTTCCTTATCATCTCATGATAGCGAACTGGCGGCCCGATGCCGCCAGCCCATAATCCACCCCAAACAGTCACTCTTTATGGGTGCATTGGTTTTTTGACAATCACTCTCGGATTATCATTCGCCCAAATGCGGCAATTCTGCTTATTGACGAATCCACTGACGTGAAAATGTGTCTTATCATTTATTTTCTTCGAAAATTGATCATCCACTGTTGCCACTGTTCTTCGATTGTTCAAATTGAGTTGGTCTGAAATTGAGAAATGTCAAATTAAATGCAGAAAAAAACTTGACGTTTAGGTGTGGTTCACATTCAACATCGGCGCTTAAAATTTAACCACCCGATATAAAGCGTATTTGTATATTAGTTAGCAAATTAACTAAGTTGATGGAAGTGTTACCTCACTGTTTCCGACACTGGATCGAAAGAGTTTCAACAAATTTGATAAAAACTTAAAAATTAAAAAAATGTATATTAATCGATTAACTTCAGATTTTATTGGTATCTTTAAAGATAAAAGGCAAGTTTACTAGTTGGTATGAAAAGCAAGCCCAAAATACATGTTCGTTTCAGCGGCACCTTGTAATGTGTAAGCTTTTTCCCAAAATATGCTCTTGCTTCCATCTTTTTAATGATATTTTTCTAAATTGTGATGTTTATATGTCTCTTAAAATATTCTTATTTTGTTGATTATAGATTTTCATTATTGAACTAAATTCTATTATGGATTATAACAACCTGGGCGAAAAGTTGTTGTTTAGAAAAATATAAGATCTGAAAGCGTTTCCCCTTTAACATTTGCTACAATGAACTTTTTATATAAAGAAATCACGGTTTTTTAAGTTCCTTCTTAAAATTTGTAATTCAATTATTTATATTTTCAAGCTTGAGGTCGTTATTTATTTTTATTTTCGATATTTCGCTACTCCATTGTTTAGCATCATCAGGAAAAATTAAAAAAATTAAAGTCATGAAAATTACAATTAAAAAAGTATCCAAAATTTTTTTTCAAACTAACATATTTTTGTCATAAACTTATAAATAAATTTAAACAAGTCCAAACAATTATTAAATTATTTACTAAATGTCTGTAAATCTGAGCTACATTATCTGTGTCTGTCTTAAAATTAATTTTCTGTGTATTTGGTGTATTAATAGTTTGTAACATTTCTAATATGTAACGACGTTTATAATCGATTTCTGAATTTAGTACTGAAACATTATCAAAATTGGGATTATGATTTAATTCAGCACAACGAATTTGTATTCCAGTATTTTTGGTCTGATTTATGTCCAGCAATTCTAGTTTTTAGTTTATTTTTCCAATTTTCATTTGCATTTACGCTACAAGGTATTTTATATACTACATTTGACAAATCTAGTTTTTTGATGCTATCTTTAGTTTTACTGAATAATCTGTTTAATGTGTTATGCGTTTTAAATGCCATCATTATATATTTAGTATTATCACAGATTTTTTATTTTTCTAAACGTTCCGATATTTCAGGTACATAAACCAAGGACTTATAAATTCTTGGTTCTACAATATCTCCTGTATTTTGATTAATTCTTTCTCTTGACTTATATATCTATTTGTTAGCTTTATAGGGAAATTATTACCATTCAATATATTTCCAATCTTATTCTTATTGTTTTGTGGAATTCTTTATTGCCTATCGTTAGAACACTTTCTATCAAATTTTTAGTTGTGTAAACTATGATTCGTTTACTGTTTTGAAAAATAGTTAATTATTCTTTCAGAAGACCATGGTTTTTGATACCCACCTATTAATAAGTCATTACCACTCCTTATGAATAAAGTATATAAATATGGAAGTTTCGAATCAGTCTCTATCTCAACTGTAAATTTAATGTTAGGATTAAAACAATTAAATGTCGTTAGTAAACTGTCAATGGCCCTTTCGGATATTATTTGTTTTTGTTGTTTATAAATTTTATCTTTATATCTGCTATCATCAATAGAAAATGTTAAGATACGTAAAAAGAAACTCTTCTAAACTTGTGTGTCTTCCTATAATATTCCATTTTTCTTCTATCGTACTAATTGCTAAATCCACAGGTATACTTGAAAATAATGACACTAGATCTAATGGAATCAATTTCTCATCATCTTTTATTTTTTGATTTCTTATTTTATCTTTAAACTCTAAAGAGCTCTTTATATTATATTTTGAATATACCATAATATTCTTAAAATCGTAACCAATATCCATTTGCATAAATGGTAAATGCAACTAATTTTTATTTCTTGAATTATTTTCGCTTCGCCTTTTTATCTTTATTTACCAGTCAAACGTCTTCGTTATCACATTCGAAAACTTAAAAAAAGAACAATTGAAATAATAATAAAATTACAATAATCCAAAAAGTATATGAAATCAATATAAAAATCCAAAGAAATTCTCCTAAAAACCCCCGAAATATTGAAACTGATTGCGATTTGACAGGTCAGGGTATGAGTACAATTCGAACAATTGTCACCAATTTCATACAGCTTAGAAATGTTACAGGAGATCATTCAAATATTTGGGTCATGTCCCTCCCAACGTCAACGGAAGAACGGCAGAAACTGCCTTGTGATCATGTGTCAAATTTCATAAGGAAATTGATGGTGACTTAGATATTTAGCACTTTGAAATCAATTTGTCATCTTTAGGGTTTAGTAGGCTATCAGCTTATATCTGATGGCGGTGGCGGCCGTTAACAGGCTGCAAGTTATGTCTTGTCTCTGCGCGGAGGCTGGCTAAATTAAGTCGAGTGAACTCTGGAGAGCTGTTGACTTGCAGTTTTAATATAGACTGACCAGCGCTAATAGAGCGCTGTGGGGTGACATATTTTCTCCGTTACTTGGAATTTTATTATTTCTAAATTTCTACTGTGAGTTTACTGAGATTAATTTTCAATTAAACATCATAGTTAATGTTATTGAATTAGAAAAGTCTAAATAATTCAATGGGAGATAATAAAATGAAAAGATGGATGAATGTCTTCTAAACCTTAAGAATGAATGTTGGATAGGCTGGAACGTTGGTATAGGCCAAAAAATAATTTTTTGTTTACACGTTCTAATTTTGCCTTTTTATGTGAGAAGCAAAGTTTTATTTAATGTAGTTTTAATGGTCATAATACAGTTTTTGCAGATCCGAATTTATTAAAATTAGCTATATGTGACCCGGCCTATGAAAAGGTGGCTTATGATTAAAAAAAAATTTTCCACTTTTTTTTTGGTTTCGATAGTTTTTGAGATGCTCTTTCACGTGGTGAAAACTAGAAAGTCCTAACTTGCTTAGAAGTGTACTAAAGTCAAAGTCGATAAAATCCCCAAAAACCTGAAAACGCTGGGTCAGAAACTGGTTTGTGCTTTGCATTGAAAAAACATCGCTCTTTGTATACACACACGAACTTATCTCATTTATTATCTTTTGCATTTTTTGGTTGCCTTTTGGGCATGACTGTTCATAATGCAAAAGAAAAACTACTAAGAAACTGACGAAATGCATTGTTTATCTTTAACATCCAATTTTTCGAAATTTTGTTTTCGAGTCATAAGCAACCTTTTCATAGACCGTGTTACATATCTCAATGTGTTTGCATCTGCGGCATTTGGATTTACTGCACCACTACTCAACTCTAATCGTGTTCAAACTTTACAATTGACAACAATTGC
Organism: Phasia obesa; assembly: GCA_949628195.1. NCBI lineage: Eukaryota > Metazoa > Arthropoda > Insecta > Diptera > Tachinidae > Phasia > Phasia obesa. The sequence goes on from OX451217.1 coordinate 87,425,329, forward strand.
AAATGGCAATCTTACATATTGATATTGTAAAAATAATATTCGCGTTCATTTTATACTACAATATATTATCTTTTTAGATCTTAACCTATAGATAGATGTCCTCAATAAGAAACATAAGAAATTATTTTCTCAGAAATATAAGCTACGAAAAATATCAAAATTGTATTTGTATATTATCATCTTTATTCAAATTGCCACGGGTGTATTTTCAAATGTTACGAATTAATAATAAGCGGCTAGAGAAGAAGGTCATTGTATTTTAATGCTTTTACAAAATACTTATTTTTGGATTTGCAACAAAATAACGCAGAGTAAATTTAAACACACAACTTGCTGCATGCATCATCGCCTCAATCAACATGTAGAACGTGTAAAGTCATTATAAATATGTATATTTATTGCGTGGGTGGATTCTTGGTTGAACGGTTGCATGGATATAATAAATATTTATTGTTTGTTTATTTGTTTGTTTGTTTGCTTTAATGCATCAAACATATTTTTATTTTATAACAGTTCCGGATTCAATGTACGGAACGAAGAAAACAGCTAAATTTATTTAAATCAGTTTCGTCATAGAAATATATATTTACTTTTAAGACACAATGCACTCATGTACTTGTTGGACAACTGCACTTAAAGATATTTTTTATTTTTTATTTGACAAGTGATGCTAAAAATATCTGTGTGTATAAGTTTTTGAGTGGGCGCTTAATTTATGCGTTCTGGTTCATTTTTTTGGAAAATGAATTAATATTTTCATTTCTTCTATTAGTTTTTATTTTAATTACATTTCAAACTTAAATCATATAGCTGTAAATAATGATTCGCAAGTCTGAGCAGATGCTGAAGTATCGTGTACCTTTAAAATTTATTTGGTTTTTTTGCTTTTCAGTTTTTGGACTGTCATACATCTAGTAAAATAATAAAACTTTGTAGGTTAAAATATTTCTGGACTTTATATACAGTTATGAGCAATATGTATTGGTGAGAGAAAACCGGTGTCACTGCAATATCAAAAATTTGAGAAAAATGTTTTAATTAATTTATTTATTTATTAATATTGATTACAGTCGAATTCGGTTAAGCGCAAATGAAAAATTATACGATTTATTTTTCACTTATCCGGAATTTTCATTTAAACGAAGTGAGCACTTGACATTAAAAAAACAGTCATATATTAATTTTCAATTCAGATTAATTTTGTTAACAATAATACAATAATAACAACTGATTTTCACTGAATAAAATATGTAATTTGCACTGATATGATTTTTACTTACTTTAGCAAACGAAACAATAAATATTGTTGCAAAAATGCAATGCATGTTGTAGAACTAAAATGAGACGGTGCTATTTTGTTTTTCATTGCCGTTACATATAAAATAATTTTTTCTTTTAAGCGGTGCTCGCTTTATTTAAGGGAGTGTCCTTGCAAACAAATTTTGTGTCACTTAACCGATTTTTCAGTTAAGCGAATTTCTCTTTAGGCAATCTAAAAGGCTGAAAAATTCAACGAGTTTAAAAGTTAAGAATTTTTAATTTCAATAAAGCGACTTTTTCTTTTAACCAGCGTGCGATTAACCGAATATTTTACTATCTTTGCAACACATTTACTACTTTCAATAAAGATTTTAAAGGTACAGCAAAATTTGTTTTAGAATGTAAGAACATGTTTCTTAGTCTATGATTTTTATACCCTTCACTACATGTGGAAAGGCTATAAGTTGGCATTCAGTGTGTAATTTCTACAATATTAATTTCCGACCCATAAAGTATATATACACCTAATTCTGTTTTTACACGTTAGATTGGTTCCAGAAAATTTGTTTTTTTTAATTTGTTTTCATTTAGCATGAATAATGAGTTTTTTCTCATACGACTTATTTTAATTTATGAAAAGAGTCAATAATATGAATAATGCTCTACATTTCTGTATAAATAAAATCAGCGAGGTGAAGGGTATAGAAGACTCGGCACGGCCAAATAAAGCACTCTTACTTGTTTTAATTATCTTCGTTAAAATTTTGTTTAACCGACTTCAAAAAAAAAAGAAGGAAGTTATCAAATCTTCTCTATGTTACTTTTTTGATATATTTGCCAGCAGAACTCAGTAATTTCTGAACCGATTTTGAAAATTTTTATAATTGAAAAATAAAAAGTTTATGGTGGGTAGCAATTTAAAATTTAAAAAGTGCGTATTGCTAAGTCCGCTATAAGAAAGTATAAAACTAGAATTTGGAATTTTTTCGTTTGTTAGAATGTTTTAGAAGTTTTAGTGGTGTGAAAATTGTATCTGAGGTTGTGTTTACCTGTTCGTTAATAATATCTCCGGAGATATTATTAACGAACAGGTAAACACAATATCCGGAGATATTATTAACGAACAGGTAAACACAACCTCAGATACAATTTTCACACCACTAAAACTTCTAAAACATTCTAACAAACGAAAAACACCTGCAGACGGACACACTTACCTAGCTAACAATAAAAGACAAAAATACTAAATTATCAACTGACCTCAAAATAAATATATCAGGTAACAAGCAATCTACCTGTACAAGACCTTTTAAATAAACACCACCATAATGAACAATTACCTAAACTCATTACTATTTATACTAAAGCAGATAATACTAACTCTCCAGTACAATTTTAAACTCGGCTTGAAAATGATGTCTTTACATCGAAAGCGCTCGCCAAACGTACCAAAACAACAGCCAGTGACGACGGTCTTCACCGAAAAATATGACAACAGTATTTTATTTACTGGCGGAACAAATCCAATCAATTTAATAGTTGATGTAATTTGATATATAGAAAGACAGTTAAAATATACAAAGAATCTGTATGACCAAGTCCACTACAAAAAGAAGTGTTTAATTTAAAATTGGAAATTAAAGGGTGTGACAATATGTGATGTTATTTGTTCCATAGGACTTTATATTTGGAATCGTTATAGACCGACGCTTAAAATTTAAACAATTTGTACTTTAATGGGCCAGCAAGTGTAAAAAAAATAAATAGTGTCCCTCTAGCTGTCGTATAAGACCTTATCTCTTGAACTGTTATAGACACACATTTAATATTTATACCGAACGTATATTAATATGTCCACCATTTAGAGTTAGGGAATGTCAATTACAGTTTGTAATTAATCACGTAAGTAAATGTATTTAGTATCGGAATTTTTCAATTACAATTACATTCAACTATTTGAGATTGTAAGATTGTGAGATTTTTTTTAAATACTCATTACATATAATTTGTAGTTTAAAAATTACAATTAATTGTGATTTGTAATTAAAAATTCCAATAATATTTGCATTTAATTGTAATTAAAAATAAATCAAATATAATTACACGTAATGAAAACCTGTTAATGATTATTGCCTAAATAAAATTACAATTACTTGTAACTTGTAATTGAAAATTTCCAGTTATAATGACATGTAATGTAAAATTAGAAATAAAACTACAATTACAAATTCCGAAAATGGAATACAACTCACATGTATGGGCCGGCGCGCCAAAGTCTATTTTTGAGCTGCTCGACCGCGTACAAGAGAGGGCCAAGAAGTTCATTGGTGACAGAAGGGCATCCAACTCTACTGATTCACTTGAGCATCGACGCAATATGGGGTTTATATCACTGTTTTATCGTAACTACAATGGTATGTGCTGTAATGAATTTAGGGAACTTGTTCCCGATACACGCACATTTTTACTTTTAACACGCTTTTCGTTTAGAGCGCATCCATTTGTGGTCGAATGGCCAGTGAATCGCACTACGCATTACAGGGATAATTCGCTTTTTAGCAGAACTGTTCGTATGTGGAATAAACTCCTTCCAGAGGTCTTTCCTGTCAATTTCAATGTAGGAAAATTCAAATCCACAGGTGACGTAAATTGACTTATATGACCTTATCTGTTGAACCGTTATAGGCTGTCATAACTATATATGTTTAAGTTCAGAAATTAAAAGGGATGGTCACACGTGATGTTATTTCATGTATGTATATGAACGAATCTTTTAAACCACTATAGATAGACACTTGAAATTTAAGCAGAATATATACTTTTCCGCTATAATAACAACTATAGATATATTTAATTCTTTAATTTCCAGAGGAACATAGGGCCGCAACAAATATTCTCAATTTGTCATCTCCAAGTATTTGCAGGTCTACCTTGGGGTTATATTCGACGGACTGTCTATTTATACCGTTAGCTGGTTTTCTCATTGTGTATCGCAGCCAACCATATTTACGCGATGTTATACTTAAACCCAAAGGAACCCGATTCATTCTATTCCATAAATCTTGATTAGATATCATTGATGGCCAGAATATTCTAAGTATACGCCTGAGGCAACGGTTTACAAAAGCTTGGACAGTTCTCATTTCGCGATTCGATATATTCCATATATATATTCCGATATATTTCGCGGCCATATAGATGCACAGATTACTCTTAAAATTGTGAATTGAGATTTTGCGATCTCCAGAATTTGTTCAGTCTACCTGCCTTACATATTCTGTTCTGAATATCTTCTTTGCTGCCCCCACTTTTTGAAATCCTACTCCCCAGATAGCAAAAGTTTTCAACATAATCAATGCGTTGCCCCGTAAGCTGAAAGTTCGCGTTGCACGATAAATTTATGCGCATTGATTTCGGTTTGTTGATATTAATTTTTAAGCCAGCTTTAGCTGTCCGTAATGCGAACGTTTTTATCTTGGATTGCTAGATTAGCGTTGGTATACAAGACAGTTGTCATCAGCATAGTCGATATCGCCTAATCTATCGTGTAGGCTTCACGAAATACCATGATCATAGCTGCCAGGTTTTTTAGAGTTAATATCGTCATTTTTTTGGAAAAAAATTGTCATTATCGTCAAAAAAGCTTATTGAGATCGTCATACAAATGTCAAACGATTTTTTTTTTACCAATAAAACATATAAGCAAAACATATCAAAAAACTCTTAAACCAACAAATCTTAGTAATAAAACAGAATTCTGATATTTACCTAAATACTCATTCCACATTTGCTGAACAATGTAGTAAAACAAGGAGTTTTCCAATAAATTTAGTCAGAATGGCAAACTAACGACTAATTATATTCCCTTGTTTGCAACACTCAATTTTTTCCAATAATGCAATAAGCTTATGTTTTTATCAGGATACATTTTTTAGGTCTTATAATTTTTATTAGAATTCAGTTTCTAACTCTTATCTTTCACTGTCTTCAACAAATTAGGAAATTTTTTTATAATTTTTGAAAACCAACTTTATTTATATATTAATTTGGCCTAGAGCTTTGACTTTGTTTTCAAAAACAAGTCTTGATAATATCTGATCACATAGCTCTATATAAAAATAACACAATAAACACAGATAGAATAAAGTTCATAAAATTGCTGTTTTATACTCCATTTCGCTTACTAAGTGCACCAGCATATTTCATATACAGAAATGTACCACTTACAGTTTTATTATATCATATTTTTCTTTTTCATCTATTTGTGTCATATCTGTCTATATCTGTCAATGCGTCTCTAGCATATAAGTATGCTTTAAAATCTAAAAAATTGTGTTTGTTTTTATAATTAACTAGTGTATTTTACCCGACATTGCCTGGGTCCACCCTTAGAGCCCTTCTAAGTGCTTGTGAAATGATTAATCTTTGTCGGATTAGTCCACCCTGTAGGTTCAACAGAGAAGAAACAATTATAGTTTCGCGACAAAGTACTTGCATGCAACTCAACAACATCATCACTTATCGGGTTCAATCAATCGAGGTTAAGGAAACGCAAAGAATAAAGTAACACTACCTATGATACAATGCAGGTGTATAGCAAGAATGGTCAGCGCAGATATAAAGTAACGATCGAAGCAACGACTGAAAAAATTCAGCTCAACATACACATAAGATTTTACGATATATGTTTTGGTAACTCTTCAAGTGACAACAAAAAATCATAATATGGAAAACTGAGGGCATTTTGTTGATATTTGTATGGGAATATATAGGAAAATGTAAATGCCATATCTCCTCAATCACTAAGTCGACTTCGTGCAAACTTTACACAAACCATCTGCAGACCATCCCCAACATATACTGAAATTTTGGCTAAAATCGGTCGACCCGTTTCCGTTTTATATATATAGATTAAATAAAAGTTTTCAGTTTTAAGAAAACAAGTTCCTAAATAGTTGCTCATTACAATTTTCAACAATTTTTGCATTTCATTATATAAATTTTGAATTTCTGTACTCTCGCTTTGAAATATTTGATTTATTTTGTAAATAATTCCTAAAATATATTTTTGAAATATGAATATTACTCAAAATCACCTTAGCTAGCGGTACTGAATTCAAGGTTGCTTTCACAATATAAATTTTGCAAATTTTGAATTATTTAAAATCGTCATAATTAGGGTGTAAATCGTCCCATCGTCACCATTTCATTTTTAAGACCTAAAATCGTCAAAATGACGATAAATCGTCAAATCTGGCAGCTATGACCATGATGCATATCCTTGGAGTGGTTGAAAACTACGTCAAGTACTACGTTCAACAATAATAGAGACAAAACACAGCCTTAGTGGACTCCGACGTGTACTTTGATGGGTTTGCTTAATGAGCACGTTTGCGGTCTACGAAGACAAAGTAAAGGGGCGAGTGCCATTCGACCGTATGCCTAAGAATTATCATCAAGCTATTGATGTGATCAATATACGACTTATTTGGCCTAAACCTCGCTTGTTCTCGTCTTGACTATATTTCAATTAAGTTATAACTAAAATTATAAATAAAAGGGCGCCCCTAATGTAATGTAATTTCATGTATATGGTCTTTTCTTTCGAACCGTGATATAAAGTTATTTAATATTTACACCTAATGTGTCTTGCTATGTTCTATAACAAAAAGTATAAAATTGAAAGCCGTATCTTTTGAAACCTTATAGATAGAAAATTAAAATACTAACAGTGGGTTTAATTATGTCCACAATAACAAGTAAAAAGATTAAAAGGTGGTCCCCGTAGGTGATGTCATTACATGTATATGACCTTATATTTTGACAGGCACTTGGAATGTACACAGAGTGTTTATTGTTATATAAATCTGCTATAAATTATATAGTGTCCAGATAGGGGACTTAATTTGGGATATATGACTTTATCTCAATAGCCATTATATATACAAGCCATTATATATACACCCATTATGTGTACCGCTTATATCCGCTATAGCAGCAAGTATAAAATTTAAAATTAGAAATTAAGAATGTTCCCATAGGTAATATTATTAAATCGTTATAGATGGACATTTGATATTCAAACAAAATTTATGTTACTATGTCCACAATAAAAAGTATAAAAAATAAATAGGTGTAAACCACTATAGACAGACAGTTGTAATTTACACACAGATCGTATTACTCTATCCGCAATACCAAACAATTTTAAGTGAAATATTTTCCCCACGTCTGACATAGTTTACTTATCTTTTAATATATAGATAAGCACTCGAAAATTACATAGTATGTGTAGGCTATGGGAGACGTTTGAAATTCACATATTCTTTAGTTCTTATAATAATTAAAGGCAAACAAACATAATACACGTAATTTTTTGGCGCAGTTTGTTTATCTTTTATTTGGTTTGAATACTAGTTCTTACAGATTACTTCTTTTTAAATTTTTTAGTTTAGAACTGATGCCTATGTATCCGTTTTGAAGTCGGTTTTTTTGTTTTTATACAGGGTGGGCCAAAAGAAACCAAGGGCTCTCCAAAAATTTGTCTTAAAAGTGCCATTGTGTCTCGGGCAGTATGGGCAGTGGCTCCGTCCTGCTGAAACCACATACCAGGTCTGTTTTCAAGAGCAGGACGTAAAAAATTTTCTATCATAATACCGCTCTCCATTTACGGTTACAGCACTTCCATCTTCATTCTCGAAGAAGTAGGGCCCAATGACATTTTCAGATGTGATCCCACACCATACTGTACACCTGATGGGGTGCAATTGGCGTTGATGAATGGCTCTTGGATTTTCAGAACCCCAGAACCTACAGTTCTGCTTATTAACAAAGCCATTCAAATGAAAATGAGCTTCATCACTCATAATCAAATTTTCAATAATGTCGGCGATATGCTCTTTGCGTTAAAATAATTGATCTCTGGTTTAAATAATACAATTCCAAGTGTTGTCTATATAATCTGAAAGAAAAAATAAAGAAAAGTTAATAAACAAAAAAGTTATTAAACTTTTACACCCCTTGGTTTCTTTTGGCCCACCCTGTATATGATAAATTTATGTACAATACAAATAAATAAATAATTTAAAACAATAAACTATTACGTTTCACAACATTTGTTAAATTTGTAGTAGAGTCCTGTAAATTTGTATAGAGTATAAGATTTATAGAGTAACAACAAATTATATCTAACAAATCAATAAATATATATTTATAGAAATAAAAACTGTACACATTACTTTTATATCATTACGATGGATATATGTAAGACATAGAATTGTGTTATAAAAAAGGAATGTTTACATGTAATCATTTTTTATATTCCCACTAGATTTTGCATTATTTTCATTTATTTATTTTTAATTTTAAATCGAAATTTCTCAAAAACAATTGAGATCTGTTCTTGAAATGCCAAAATTGTATCACACTATCAACGTAATAACGATGTGGTAAAGAACTTAAGTATTTTATTTGAAAATCAATGCAATAAATTAAACACAAAAAGCGTTCAGTAGAACGTGACCTCTACCTTGACGTCAATTGGATGTGATTAGTTTATATTTAATTTGTTTATCTTTTGTAATTCGTAAATGAGAATTTTTACAAATCGATATGCGTATCTCTTCTTTATTTTTATGTTTATAAACTAGACACACCCCGTGCTATTCGCTTCACAAATAGTAAAAAAATATACACCGACAGCTTTTTTGATGTAGGGTAATTAATAAGTACCCGCATTAAGTACGGGCATTAAACTAAAAGTAGCCCATGTCAAATTTAGAAACTGCAGTTATTTAGTTAGTTAGTATATATATATATATATATATATATATATATATATATATATATATATGTATAGAAGGGGCAAAAGTAGAATGAAATACGCTCCGTACCTAAAGAAATTGCAACAAAAATCTGATGTAAATCTTTATTTACTTTTACACTATTAGTGTGCAGTAGAAAGAAATGAAACGGTGTTACCATAACTAAAAACATAACAGAGGTTTTAACATGACAGAATAATTTTTCTTCCGATTTTACAAAAAAATCTTCTTAAATAAAAATAATTTTATTTATTCATATTAAATACGGTTCAAATTGATCTTGTTAAAATTATATTTATTAAAAAGATCACAAATATATAATAAATCTTCACACTCGTTAACACTGTTTCCACTGGTCGAATGGAAAATCTTAATTTTTTCAAATGGTTTAAAAATTAAAAATGCACAATTGTACAATTTGCTTTTACACTATTCTATTTCTCTCATTCGACAAAAATGTATCACAGATCTAATTACATGTGGGACAATGTATATTACACTTAGAGAAGCCTGTATAAAAATTTAGAGAGGGCCACAGTTGCTTCCCGCTTCCCATCCTATATTGCCAAAATTTTACTACATTTTTACATTACTTTGTAGGATATCTGACCGGTTATTTACATTCGACTGTAGTGATTCAAACTATCATCTGGTACATTTACCCTTTACTATGGCCCGTTCGAAAAAATAGTATCATAATTTCCAGGTCGTCAGTAAACTGGGTTGAAAATTTCGGTCTCACCGTTTACTTCCTTTATGGTACAAACAAACATACACACATCGAGTAATTTTTATATTCGGGTACATTGATATACAAAATTCGTACTCTTGAACTACTTTGAAGTAACTTGAGTTGATGTGAGGTATAAACAAAACTAAAGAAAATAAAACAACGTTCATAACCACATCCAACACATCACAGCATAAAGAAAAAATATCCGAAAATACATTTAAAGCCAATTTGATGAGTAAAATAATATCGAAGGTGAAATGAATATTTTTTGAAAAGACTCATAAAAACTAATAAATGAAAAATTGTCCAAGTACAAGTTACACTCACAGATGAAGTGTTCGGTACCACTGTACAATATTTAATTTTATATTAAGTGCGCTGCAAATAAAGAGCGTCATTGTTAATAAAAGTCCACCCGTCTTATTTTATACTTATCCTAAAGTTATGCCAATTATTTGTTTGCAATAACAATTTTATAACATGACTAGCTCTGCCCGCCTTTTCGTCAGCATCCTAAGACTCTTATTTTTATAGTGCTATATATATAACTTACTTTATATAAAGGTATCCATCCGTGGGTAATTACTGAGGAACATAGGCTTTATAAAAGTAAAATTGACAGACCCACTTCAACACTCACTTTTTTAATTTATCTAAAATTTTTTTTAATCTTAACCATAACCCAACTTAGGTTTTCACGGGAATAAAAATTGACCACGCCCAGTTTAGAATACATTTTTAACTTGTTATTATGCGAAATGTTTATGAAGTAGTCATTCTTTTAATATGTCGTTTACACAGTGTGTCAAGTGTGAATCCTCGGATGAAACAATGTTTACCCTCTATATGCATAATTGTTTGTTTTCTTATTTGTGTTCTGTTGGAGAAGACTGAAGAAAAAAACTTATTGAGTTATATTATATATTATACTCTTATGCTTTAATTACGTTATTAAATTCTTAATTATGGCCCTAATTGAGCTTAATTTGCCATACGAGAACTCAATGGTATATTGCGCAATTAGTACATAACTGCGTCATAATTGAATAAAATAAGAAATACAACCCTGTTGCATATTTACTGAGAAGTAAGTTCAGTGAGCGAAATTGAGTTCACTGCAATATAGCATTACTACAACAACAAAATGCACATGTATTTTGTTGATAACAATATAATTTTCAGATGTCAAAAAGAGATGAATGAAGTAAAAAATTACAAAGCAAATTTTACATTTTTTATCCAATAAAATACTAAATTAAATTGCGCAATTAAGATTAAATTGTCTAAATTAAGAAAACATATCTGAACATGGTATTAATTTTTAAAAGATACTTGACTTCAAGAATAAGTTTTGTTTAATCGGTCGACGAAAAATAAAATAAGTTAAGTAATTAATTAATTAAAAATAGTGTAAAAAATGTAAATGTTTTCAAATTAAATAATAAATTAATAATAAATAATAAATAAATTATTTTACTATGAAGATTGCAATGCCGCCAATAAGAAGTAGCAACTTAGGTCGCAAAACTCGCAATGCTTCAAATCAAGTGTATTGTCGAAATAATCAAACTGCGAAGCAACTCCAAGAGCCATATCAAAATAAGCGAAATCGAATATTACAAACACGTTCTTCACGTACACTCGAAGAAATAGAATATGCCAACGATGTAGATATACATCGAATGAGACACAACCATTTAGTGGAATCCATTCGAGTAGTAAGTACTGCAAATATTCTTGCAAGAAGACGATCAAATTTTGTGTTAAATACTTATCGGATGGAAACATTTTGTCGTGAGAATAGCCTTCGTTTTCGAGTTAATGGTTGATCCTACTTTTCTTCCAAGTGTTTATTGTATTTGTTTTTAGGGTTCCGTACACAAAGTGTAAAAACGTTACCCTATTGTTTTCGCTACAATGTCTGTCCGTCTGTCCGTCTGACAGCGCCTTTTATATCTGGAATCGTAATAGGTAGACTCAGATGATGTATAGCTGTTGCCGCTATAGCAGCAAATACTAAAACTTATAGGGTGTTCCTACAGAGAGGTGTTATTCACGAATATGTGCCTATTTCGTGAACTGTAGGTGGGATACACTTGAAATTTACAAATAGTAATTAAAACTTAGTTCACTATATAAACAACTAAAAAAAATAAAACTAAAAATTAAAGGGTGTTCCGATAGTGGTGTGATTTGCATGTATAAGGCCTAAGTTTTGAACCATAATAGGTAGTTGCTTGAAATTTTCACAGAAGGTGTATAGCTGTGGCCTCTATAGTAGCAAATACTTAATCTTATAGGGTGTTCCGATAGAGAGGTGTTATTTACGAATATGTGCTTTTTTCTTCACCTGTAGGAAGAATACTAAAAATAATAAAAACATGCAAGCAGTAATTAAAACTTAGTACGCTATATAAACAAGTCTAAAAAATAAACTTAAAAATTAATAGGTGTTCCGATAGTGGTGTGATTTGAACCATAATAGGTAGACTCTTGAAATTTTCACAGAAGGTGTAAACTGTAGCCGCTATAGCGACAGATATTAAAAGTTATAGGGTGTGCCGATAGAGAGGTGCTTTTCACGAATATATGTTTATTTCTTGCACTGTAGGAGGCATACACTAAAAATTTACAAACAGTCATTAAAACTTAGTTCACTTTGTAAACAAGTCTAAAAAATAAACCTAAAAATTAAAGGATGTTCCGATAGTGGTGTGATTTGCATGTATAATGCCTAAGTTTTGAACCATAATAAGTAGACTCTTGAAATTTTCACAGAAGATGTGTAACTGTAGCCACTATAGTAACAAACTTATAAAGTGTTCCTAAAGTGACGTGTTATTTGCCTTTATGTCTTTATTTTTTGAGGTATAGGAGGCAACCACTTAAAATTTGCAGAGAGTAATTTAATCTATGTTCGCGTTATAAGCCAGTATACAAGGTTAAACATAAAATTAAAGGGTTTTCCGATAGTGATGTGATTTGCATGTATGTATATGGCCTAAGTTTTGAACGATAACAGGTAGACTCTTGAAGTTTTTACAGGAGGTGTGTTACTATGGCCACTATAACAAATAGTAAAAATTAAAGGGTGTGCCGACAGTGACATGATTTGCATAAACATTGACTAATTTTTTAACCATAATAGATAGACTCTTGAAATTTTCACAAATGGTGTATTACTATGACCCCTATAAAAACAATAAAAATTTAAAGGGTTTTCCAACAGTGACGTCTTTTGCATGTAAAACGATATATTTTTTGACCCGTAATAAGTAGACTCTTCCAATTTGTATAGAAGATGTGTTGCCATGACCGTTATGACAATTACAAAAAATTAAAGGGTGTTCTGACAGTGACATGTTATTCACGTATTGTAACTTTTTTTTTTAATGGTAATATGTAGACTCTTGATATATTCATAGAAAGAGAATTGCCATGGCCGCCATAGAAAATAACAAAATTAAAGGGTGTTCCGACAGAGACATGATTTTTACTTAAATAGCCTTACTTTTTGAACCGTAATAGGTAGCCTCTTTAAATGTTTACAATAGATGTTGTACTTCGGCCGCTGTAACAATTACTAATATCTAAAGGGTGTTCCATCAGTGACATATATTTCACGTATATTACCTTATTGTTTGAACCGCAATAGGTAGGCGCTTGTATATTTTTATAGATAGTGTATTACCATGGCCGCTATAACAAAACTTGCTAAAATTTAAAGGGTGTTCCAACAGTGATGCAATTATTACTTTAATTTTAAAATTAAAGTGTGACTCATAAGACATGAAAAAATTAACAACTTGAATTTTGAAAGTTCTACTAAACATAGTACGGAACCCTAAGTGTGTGAGTCTAACTCGCACTTGACTAATTTATTTTTAATGGGTGTAGCGAAGTACATCGGGGATAGCTAGTTATAATAAAAATAACAAATTGAGACACATTCTATGGTTTACAGATAACATTTATAGCAAAAAAATAAATTTGATGAAGGATTTGTTAACGCTCAAATTTCTTTTTGCCGACCAAAGGGTAAAAAAGAAAATTTTACAAGAGAGCCGTTTAAAGTTGTTAAAATAACTTTTATGGCTCCGAAATTACCGATTATGACCGATTTAAATTTTTTTTCTGGTCTCAAATTACACATTGAAAACTTAATTTTTCGACCATGAAAACACTTCGGGCACCACCTCTATTCGATTTCTCATAAAATGGTTAACCCTTTAAATGGTTGACTGAAAGAATTCAAAGTGTTAAAATTTTTTTTTACAAATTTGTTGATTTTTTTCTGTACTCGACCAAAACGAAAAATCAAATTTCGTCATTAATTAGAGTTCAAAGGGGTACGATATTATATTCATACTTATACAGCAAACTGAAATAATTGCATTTTATTTTAAATTACTACTTCTAACTCTACAGAAGATTATTTCTTAGGTAACATATTTAATAAACATCGTTTAGTATTATATTTTTCCTGCAATGTTTATCCTTACATCAATTCTATTCAGCTAATAAATTTATAAAGCACAAATAAAAGCAAATATTGCAACTTTTTTGACGCTTAGCATCAAACACCATTGTCGAAGATGTTAAATATTAAATTAAAAAGCGGTGTGATGGATTTAGTTTTCCATGTGAATTTCTTTACACCCAAACGTGATCAATTAATTTTTTTCTAAATTGCTATATCGGTTATAGTTTTTAACCATATTACGATCCTGCTTTTGAGCAGTGTTAAAAAACAGCGTTCGATATTAATTTATAATTTTCGCTATTACCAGCAATTGTTAATGACTTTCTTTATATTTGTACTAAAGTAGCATTTTATGTTTTTAATTTTATATTTAGGCCTTTGCCATTTTTGTGGCTAGCAGCCAAAATTGTTAATTATATATATTCCCGCTTTTGCTTTTTTAATTTAGCAAAAAAGAGAAATCTTTTAGAAAACTCAAAATAAAAATAGAAACATTAGTTTACAATAAGCAACACAAGAAAAATTCCTAAATGGCTTGTAAGAAATACTAAAAGTACTGTGAAAAAAAGCGAACAGGGACTAGAAATTTCTAATTACGCAGGCATCAGTGAAAACAATACTCGGACTTCGGTTCGATTCTACTACCAAAGGCTAGTAAAAACCTATACTCGGTTTGGAAAAATTAGTACCAATTTTTGTTTATGGGTTTCAAAAGATTTTGGAAATCAATGGGCTTTTCAGAAAAGGTGTCATCAGTCTTTCTTTAATATCTCATTCATACTAGGGTATTGCCTAATTACCTATTGCTTAAACTTGTTAGGCAGTAATATAGATGAGGATTCGCTAAATAAATGCTATTAGGGAAATTCTTTGCCAAATCGGACTATAGAAACAAATCAGTGTTTTGACATTATCTCCACTCCACTGCGAAACCCAGACTGAAATCTTTTCACATTAAAATAACACATTTCAAATACGGTAGGGTATTTGAGAATTCAAATTTTGAAAATTTCATTTATTTTTTGACGAAACATATCGTCGGTACTACTAGATCGTGAATTTTTGAAGGTACATGAATATATAAAAAAGTTTATCGCGTTAAACCGATTTTTAAATTACATATAATAAATAACTTTTCAAGATTCTCAAAAATCCTATTCTAAAACACAAAAAATTGTTACCATCGAAACAGTCAAAAATATTTCAGACAAAAATTTTTGACCTAAAATTATTATTACTTTGTACCTTAAAACTTAATTTACTAACAATTAAAAAAAAACAACAACAGTATCAATAGAAATCCAGAAATACAACAACAAACAAGGATCAAAAACAGAAAAGTTAGTAAAAACTGCCATTTTAAGGTAGTAAGTGCTATTTAAAGTGCCTAGACATGTTTATATTGCATTGGTATCTTTACAAAAGTTGTTCAGTTTTACAGTTCCCACATATTGCTAGTGAACATTTGGAAGTCCTTGTAAGTTATGCTAAATTTATAGGTGCCTAAGTGTCAGTTAGATTGCATATATATCTATAGTAGTGTAGTCAAGTTTTATATTATGGTTCTGCTCGATTGCATGATTCATTTAAAATTAATGAATCATACAAAATCAAAACTACAAGAACAAAAAAAAAATATAATCAACACATGATTTATTTAGTATTTAAAAATCAAAATGTTTAATTATTTAATGTGACCCTAATTACGCATACGATTTTATAATAAAAATGCAATTTATTTGCTGGGGGAAACTTATGGGAAGTATTTCACTGGTTGCTTAGGCCAGACCTTCAGAAAACCTTTTTCCTAATTTTAGAAAAGCCCAAAATATTCTCTAAGTAACAAAATTCTAAATACACAACGAGAATTGTGTTAATTGAATAATATTACAGAACAGCTTCAATTTCTCACCTACAGTGGTATTTCTTTCTACTTCTAGCGGAACAATATAAAATGTTGATCACTTTCTCCTATCTTGTGCAACTTTCTTCTTTTTGCATATAATAGGTTATCTAGAAAACTAGAATCAATTTTATAAAAAGGAGTTCAGATATGAATTCAGCACCTCAAAAACCCTAAGAAACAATTTATTTTAAAAATATTTCTTTAATTCATATTATCATGTTATAGGATATATCGCCAACTTAATAAATTATCTTGTTTAATAAATTATCGTCAACTTATTTTAATATATATACCCTTTTTACCTATACAGGCTTACTTCCAAAACGTATCAATACAAAGTTTTTGCACAGTTGTACTATCGTATTTAAATCATGCACATATGCAAACTTCCGAAACAATGCATCAACTTCAAAAGTTATGCCGTGATTGCTATTTTCTGCGTTTCTAATACTTTTTGATGGCGTTTTGAAAGTATATATTTACATTGTCAAAGTTGTCTACTTCTGCATTATGAAACACTATACTTTGTATGAAGACAAAGTAATTGACGTTTTGAAAGTCAGCCACAATTTCATTTCATATTTAGACTTTTCAGCCAAAAAATCTATATTATTACTTTCAATTCATTTTAGTATTGTTACTCTTGAACAATTTTTTTAAAATAAATTATTCAAATTAGTTAAAAATTATATTTTGTTTTTGAAGATAAATTGCTAAACGTGAACTTTGTGACGAATTGTTTAAGGAGATTATTATTTACACACAAAATGATGCAAAACGTCACTTGCTTTTTTAAAACATATTTTCTACAAGCTCTGCTACACTTATATCATTCACTTAGGTGGAAATCGGAATCTCAAATAAGTTTCAAAACATCATGGTACAGAACAGTTTTTCCGCAACACTCTAATTAGTTTCCTTGGGTTTTAAAACTGTCGAAATCACTAAACATTGCGGCATCAAGGTCTGCTGTTAATTCAATCGAAATTTTTAAGTAATAATGTTAAATTAGTATTGTTAGAAGTAACACTATAAAAAAATAAAAAATAAAAACATATTCCTTCGTTGCCTCCTCCGTAGGGTCAGCTCTACAGTCGTAACCTCATAACCTTTAGTTTTACGTGTGCTATTGTATTTATTATGTCGCTCGAGTAGTAGTTTTTGCCATAATACTATTTCAAAAAGAATATATATCCTTAATCTTACCAAATTTAGATATAGCCTTCCATCCTAACAATAGCAAAAATTGCAACATTGGCTCTAAATTGCTAAACGTTAACTTTGTGACTGGAATTGTTCAAGGAGATTATTTATGATAAGTTATACATACAGTGGCCATTATAAAAAAATTATGAAAAAATAGTGTACACATGTAATGGATTTGATGAAATATCAAAATTCATTAATAACTTGTAATAGCACTATATTTGGCCATGCCGAATCTAATATACCCGTCACCATAGTAATGTTATATATTCCGTTACTCTGTTATGTTTCCCAATTTCACATAATATACATATGATTTTTACTTTTATGATTTTCAACTTCATTATTACAAATATAATATAAAGATATAGATTTTTTTTGAATTTCAACGAAAATTTTTTTAATTTTTTCGAAAAGTTGTTGTTAATTTTTTATCAAAATATTTTTTGAAATTTATGTAAAAATTTGTCAAAATTTTTTTGTCGAAATTTTTTGTAAACATTTTTATGAAAACTTTTTTGTAAATTTTTTTTTTAATTTATATGAATTTTTTTAAATTATGGTATCTTCCTGCAATCTATTTTGCGTTAGAATGATTAGACTAAAGCAAAAACATCCTTCCCATTTTGCCTTTTGACTGCTCTTGGGTCTATTGGCTACCTCTATGTATATTGCTTTCTATAAAGCCTATAATATAAATCAAAGCGGAAAAACCTTTCCAGCCTAAAACAAACAAAAATCGCTCGTAGGTGGTTATTGATTCCCCGATATCTGTATGCACTCCTTGCGATCCACTTGTCGCGGTCTAGTATTTATTTGACAAAAAAAGCAAACAAGAATCATTACAACCGAAAAAAATAAAAACAATGTGAATAATATAAGTGAGCGTAGTTTTTTGCCCGCAGCCTGAATAGAATCGTCTGATGTTGCTGAATTGTAATCCTAAAATTTTCGAAACTATGCCAGGCAGATTGGTACCCCTCCTCTAGCGCCTTGTCTAATGAAATTTCAACATCAACACGGACATAAATTTCTATCTGTTGTGAAGGGTATAAAAACAATATTTTGTAAAACGTATTAAAAACCATTTAAAATAATAAACTTAACTTAAAGGACAGGACTACATTTTCATATGAAAACTCATAAATCAAGTATTTCTTTTCCTTTAATAACATACAAATGTAGTTTTAACCTCTCATTGAGTTCTTTTTTCGTGGAAATAATGAAAAAAGTGAACAACTATGAGAAAAAATAATGTACTAAAGGGGTATGTATTAAAAAAGTGGACAAATAGCGTACGTACAAAAAATATTGTACAAGAGGCAGAAATAGTGTACTGTCCACTATAATAGTGAACGGATGGTACCCGTAGTTATACACCATACAAAATAATGCAAAACTTATTTCCTACAAGTTCTGAAAACATTTATTATTTTTTGACATTAAGCAAAACAACGATATAGCATATGCCAACCTGTTCACACCCTGATTAACTAAAAGTGTATTTCAATAAACTTTAAACGATACAATGTAGGTTGTGAATATTTATAAAATAAAACTGTTTATTGTTAAAATATATTTTTTGCTTTTTATCTATTGGAAAACACATTAAAACGAATTCATCTAATAGTGTTCTTTTCACTTTCCCATGTAATACAAATCGTAATAATTTTTCACAAATTTTTTCATTTATTTGTTTACACACTTTTGTTCTTGTTCAGGTAATAAGAAAAAAATAGTTTAAACAAATGTATTTTAAAGATTTAATAGTCTTCGTGTTGAGTGACTTGTACACATTGATGTGTTATTATAATTTCAATTTTGTTTCAAACAATATTAGAAGTTAATAAACCATAAGAATAAATATTTATCTAAACCTAAAAGAATGAAAATGAAGGAAATAAATATTTATTGTTTTGCCTCTGGTTTACGTTTAAGGAAACACAGCACAACACAAATTATAATATTTCATTTCATTTTTATGTGTTAACAAACACATAACTTGTTTATTTCATTCATTTAATTCTTTATTAGACAATTATTTCAAAAACAGGAAATTCCATGCTAACATTTCAATATTTTGCGTAATCTTTCCTACTTGGTTCTTTTTTTGTTTGAAAGATATGCTAAGTACATCCCAAGACAGCATGTTTATTGAATCTACGCGAAAAGCCCCAAAGAATTTAAAAGAATTAATAATTTTTGTAAATTGTAGTTTGATACTAAGTATTGTTCCAAACACATAGACCACAGCGGCTACACGACTACAAATGCCGTTGGCTACAATTGTCGTCGTGTAGTCAGCTACTTAATCACTTTAAAGACTATATCATAGTTACATAGATGGCCAACTCTCCAAATGTCAAAAACGGGTACGGTGTGAATTCAACACACATAGGGGAGACAAATATGTATTTACAATGTACTTACATTAAGATACTATTATGCGATATATTGTTGCACTTTTTTCGCAATCAAAATTAATTAACATTTAAATGTATTTATAGTTGTTAACAAACAAAAATAAATTTCATTTATTTTTTGTTTTAAATTTATTTCTTCAGAGTATTGTATTTTTTTGTCTTTTAGTGGATGAAAATTTTCAATACAAAATAATAATTATTTAAAACTAATATTCAATCTAACGTTTTCGCACATAAATATATTAGCAAAAGTACAAAATTCATATTCTTATATATAAAAAAAAATATATAATTTTAAGTTCTGAAATTGATTGTAAAATATTATATATTTTTTTACAAAACATTTTATACAACTATGTGCAGTTCAGGTGCTGTGGGAAAATTTTTTTGAAAACCAACACTTATACAAATATTTCTACCAATACATTTTTAGACTTAGGTTTTTTGACAAGAAACTTAGGTTTTTGACGTTTCAGTTGACTATCTATGTGTTATCTATGGACTATATCTACATTAAAACTATGACACTGTTGTAGAAATATATTTTACTTTAAATAAATGATATTTTCTTCTATTAAATCAAAAAAATGGTAGCAAACCAAAAATAGTAATTAGCCTATGTTGATTACAGCCACAATGGTGGTCTTGTAGCCATGTAGCTTTGATTGCCTCAAAATAATTGTGTTCCTACAAACGCTTGTATTTTAGCAAATAAATTAATTATTTAGGCTTAAGTTCTTAATTATAAAGAGATAAAGAAAAATTAGATACCAGCTAGATTGCTACGTACCAATCTACCCGGTAGCTTTTTCAAATAAAAGAAAATATATAAAGAGAATAAAAATAAAGAAAAAAGTTTACATGGTATAATATAAAAAGAAAATAGAGTTTACAAGTGTAAAACAATTTCAAAAAGCTCTATCTCCTATATGAGAAATTAAAAATTTCTCATATTCTATTTCTTTGATAAGTTTGTTTAAATAGAAAATTAGTAACAATTGAAGCTACCGGGTAGATTGATACGAAGGGTACTCATGATGGACGTAGCTGTCTAGAAAATGATTTCTGCTTTGCTGGTATCTAATTTTTCTTTATCTCTTTATAATGAAGAACTTAAGCCTAAATAATTAATTTATTTATTCAAAAATAGTTCAAATAAAATTCATATAGTTTGTATTTTAGTTTTGACAGTTTGTAATTGATAGCCTGATGTTCAAGGTATGTTTATCTTGCTAGGTAGTGTGGTCGGCCAGGCTGATTTCATAGTTCGACATGTCAAAAGTTGTATGTGTTTAGAAATTTTATAGTGCAAAAGTGAGAAAGCAATAAAACACATACACCCCTCCTCAATTTTCTTCTATGTTTTTTGCCATTTCGAACTACAAAGCAACAACAAAATGCCATGTTGTTTTTGTATTGTTGTATTTGTTGTAGTGACGGCTCTACCTAGTAAGATTTATATACCTTGCTGATGTTGTTTATGTGTTTAATGCATATGTGATAGGTATATTTGTATGTTAGATTAGTACGTCCCAGAGTAAAAAATTTGTTTCGTTTACGCTCTCAAAAACTTAGAAAATAGAGTAGTTCAGATCAAAAGTTCAAACAGAAGTGTCAGAGAATCAAGTTTTTAAAGCAAATACAAAGGCGGATTGGGAAGTAAAATAGTTTTGTTAAGGGGTTATAGGTTTGTTAGGAAAGTGTTCATTCTTACAATCTACTCTCTTAATAGTTATAATTAATTTATAATCTATCGGCTTTTGAATAATGTTGTTCTTTCTGCAATGATCGTGGATTATAGGCCAGTCCACGAAGAATAAGCCAAGCTCGGAATGTTCAGATATTACAGTTCAGATAGTTTATCTAGAAATCATCGGTTAAATTGCAATAAAAATTTGAGTGACCCACAAGTTGAAGTTCGTCAAATACTCTTATTTATGGCTACAGATATGTTACGGTGCATAGTAATTTCAATTTTGAACGCACAATTGGTAAATATTGGTGATCGTTTTGAGTTTTTTAGGAGAAACTGATCAGTCATAAAGTGGTGGAAGAATTGCAGCATTTCAAGGGTCCAGACAATAAATATTGCAAGGGATAACGTATTTCTCCATTTGGGCACGAAAATTCTTGTGCGAGGATGACAAAGAGTTAGAGACGGTGCCTGATATTGTAAAGCCAAGTATTACGCTAAATTGGCCAAAGGTTGCACTGAGAGTTAGACGTTATCGCAAGCCTAATGATGCGGTCAGAGTTCTTATGGATGTCGAGTAATGATCAATAATGAAAAATATCTAAAAGGTATTTGGGGGTTTTTCAGAAGGCAACCACAATGGTTGCTCTATCTAGAGAATTTCTAGCACTATCCGATCTATCTTAACCTAGATGCTGCGTTTGCTTACAATAACAACTCAAACTCAATACTCAGTACTCAATAACAACTTAAACAATATCAATTTAAACACAAACACCATCAACGCAAACAACTTAAACTTTTACAACACTAATAGCATCACCCAAACAACGAAACAAGCAGCAAAAATATCACAGAGCTCAGCTTAAATTCTAACTCTTCCACAAACAACAGAGTTAACATACAATTCAACATCACCACTCAGTAATACATCCTACTGAATATTTCCAACCCGCACGGAAGACGATTGCTCATAAAGCATCATTACAATGAAGCACAATGAAAAATCTAAAAATAATTTTAGTTTATATTTATAATTATAATATCCGAATGGTTTCGCAGGATTTGATATTAAATATAAATTGTATATCAATTTTCATAATAAATAAATTTTTTTTTAAATTGAAAAAAAAAAGAACTATTGTGTCGATATGCATATACATTTCTCAAGGGATGCACAACTGTTTTTGTTTATGAAACTTGTATTCACTGCTATACACCATAAACGAATTACTAGTCACAGCTGCTAGTATGCAATAATTCCAAAAAGATAAAAAAATGAAATTTATTGTCAAGCTTAAGTTCGTTTTTATTCTCTCTAAGAAAGAATTAATTTAATTACAAAATAATTAAATTAATTTTTCCCAATTTTTCTTTAATATTATCACCTAATTTGTAATTTAATTAATTCTTTCTTAGAGAGAATAAAAACGAACTTAAGCTTGACAATAAATTTGATTGTATGTAATACATATGTAAATAGTTCGACTAATAATAATTAAAAATTTTCAAAGATAAAAAATTTCGAAAAAAAAAACAAACGTGACTAAGTCAAAATACAGCATTTCTATTATGGCATTGAGGCCTTAAGGGAAACCAATTTTTTTTAATTTTTATTTTTACAATTAAATTTTTTATTCATTTTATTTAATATTAGTCTATGGATACAATCCTTACAGACAATTTAACTTAACGTTAAGAAAAAAATCAAAAATTTAAATTATGAATTTAAACAAAACAATGAACAATGAATGTTGAATTACTTTTACATTTCCAAATCAACAAAATTATACAAACTTGACGACATATACGCGAAAAGGATCAGCTAGAGCATAATTTGTTTTAAACAATTTAACAAAAAGAGGTTTATAATGACGAATATTGCGACACGGGACATTAAATTGTATATTACTCAACAGAAATTCAAAGCAAACATTACCATTTAGCATAGTGCGACGGCTTTTTAGTCATAGTCATTTATTGACAGTCATAGTAATGTGTGCAACGAAGTTTAATTTAGAATCAAGTAAAATTCCAAGATCCAAGAAAGTGTCGACTAAATCCAGCTGATGTCCTCCCAATGAGTAGTTAACAGCTATACAACTATTTCTTAAAAATAGCATACATTTACATATTTATTTCCTATAGTTTTCTATAGATAGGCTTTCAAGGTCAATTTTTTGTGTAAATAAAAAGACTATTTATTTACATTTACATTTTTTAGATTTAGCTCCATTAAATTATTTTTGCACCATAAAAAGAAGTGGTTAAAATCACTTTGAAGATAAGCATGATCAACATATTGCTTAAAGCTATAAAAATTTTTTACATCGTCAGCATACATCAATGTGGGAAAAGTTGATAACTTTCGGAAGGTCATTTATAAACAGAAAAAAACGAAGAGGTCCGATACGAGTGCCTTGCGAAACACCAAATAGAACATCAATGTTCTTAGACGTACTCATGTTGAATCAAACATTTTGTTTTCTACAGGTTAAATAAGACATTAGCCAGTGTAAACTTCTACGGGATACACCTAATAAATCCAATTTTGTTAATTGATCAAAAGCTTTAATAAAATCAGTATATACAGCATCAGTTTGTTTTCTTTGCGAGAATCCAAAATTTATTCGAGTTGAAAGATGAAGAACGTTATTCGTAGTCGAGCATCCCTTTCTAAAACCGTGTTGGCTAGGTGATATAATTGTTGAAATCTGATTACAAAGAGTATCCGCAACTAGTTTTTCAAAAATTTTCTGAATAGCACTTAATTTGACAATTCCTCTGTAGTTTGTAATGTCAGACTTATTCCCAGATTTATGTATGTAGAGGGATGATATACGAGTCTCGCCAAAGCAAAGGAAAGTATCCATGTCTAATCGAAGAATTAAACAATAAGTTAGAGCAGCAACTAATGTCTCTAAACAACGATTTATTCTTTTATTTTTTTTGTTGAAGCATTTTACGATCTTGTAATTACAAGTCGTTAAAATAATTACAAAATATAAAAAACATTTGCCTTAATACCAAATTGGTTTTGTAGTTTAGTAAAGAGTGAAACTTAATTTTAATATACAAACCATTTAATGGCAACAAAATGTTAGTGGCTTTGTAATTTATATTGTTAAAAAAACCTTCTTTATATTATTTAGTTTTTTTTGTAACGTTTTGCGTGCACGTGTACGTATGAGTATTATATATTTACTGCGTTAGAGCCAAATATTGCTTATACGCAGTGTGATAACAAAAAATCACAGGTTTATTGTTATGTTCAGTTAAACAAAAATAAAAACCATAAAAAATATGTTTACTGATCCTTCGATTTTGGTAACATTATGCCACATTTTATATTGTTATGCTCAGACAGTGCTACACGGTTGCTGGAATAATTTGCAGGTCAACCCTCTGATGTTCGGCAAAGCGAGGCAATATTCCTACTTATTAGTCGAATATAACAACGATCACTTAGGATGTTACGGGATACAGGATCCAACTGCGTTTCAAGTCAATTTAAATGCATTATTTTTTGTTTCGCTATTTATGCTTTAACTTTACAACTTTGTGAATTTTTGTGTAGACCCTTGTTCAGTATATACTTTCGATTAGTTAAATAACATTCTAACAGGTTGTAGAATGCCATCTTTTCAGTTTGACACAAGTGTTATATTAAAACAGGTTGTTAATATTGAATATTTGCAATTTTATTAGTTGAAATATTTCACATACAGATGAATTTTCAAGTCAAGCTTAATTTCGTTTTATTGTCTCTAAGAAAGGATCAGTTAAATTACAAATTTCATCTGTATGTAAAAAAGTTTGTTGTTTGTTTCTGCCTTTTCGTCTCATGTAAATTTTTAAATACTCATGCCCACACTTTTAAACGAATAAACAACTATTACTACTTCTTAGGCGATAGCCTAAATTTTGAGAGAACAAGTTCACAATGTATTGTTCCATGCATCCTCTTCAATTAACCTTTTGCAAAAATATTTTTGGGTTCGATAAACGGGCTCCGTTAATGATAATATCCAATTTTTGAAGTGAAAACTTCTTTAGGCACGTTGAGCACTTTATGGTTGAAGAAAAAATACTGATTTCAAAGACCGTCGTCACCAAAAACCGCCGTCACGAAAAACCGTCGTCACCAAAAACCGTCGTCACCATTATTGATTATTATTGAAGTGAAACTTCTGTAGGTACGTTGAGCACTTTTTGGTTGGTCTCAAAAACCGTCGCCACCATTATGCACGATTTGGTTGAAGAAAAATAAATTAGTCAAGTGCGAGTTAGACTCACACACGTAGGGTTCCGTACTATGTTTAGTACAACTTTAAAAAATCAAATTGTTAATTTTTTCATGTCTTATGAGTCACCCTTTAATTTTAAAATTAAATTCATAATTACATCACTGGTGGAACACCCTTTAAATTTTAGCAATTTTTGTTATAGCGGCCATGGTAATACACTATCTATAAAAATATACATGCGCCTACCTATTGTGGTTATAAAAATAAGGTAATGTACGTGAAAAACATATCACTGATTGAACACTATTTACGTTCAAATCATGTCTCTGTCGGAACACCCTTTAATTCTGTTATTTGCTATGGCGGCCATGGCAATTCTCTTCCTATGAAAATATCAAGAGTCTACCTATTACTATTACAAAAATAAGTTACTATTCGTGAAAAACATGTCACTGTCAGAACAACCTTTAATTTTTAGTAATTGTCATAACGGCCAGGGCAGCACATCTTCTACATAAATTGGAAAAGTCTACTTATTACGGTTCAAAAATATGTCGTTTTACATGCAAAAGACGTCACTGTCGGAAAACCCTTTAAATTTTTATTGTTTTTATAGGGGTCATAGTAAAACACCATTTGCGAAAATTTAGGAGTCTATCTATTATGGTTATGGTTAAAAAATTTAATTTTTAGGTTTAATATTGTATACTTGCTTATAACGCTAACATAGAATAAATTACTGTCTGCAAATTTTCAGTGGTTGCCTCCTATAGCTCAAAAAACAGACATAAAGGCAAATAACACGTCACTTTAGGAACACCCTATAAGTTTAAGTATTTGTTGCTATAGTGGCTACAGTTACACATCTTCTGTGAAAATTTCAAGAGTCTACCTATTATGGTTCAAAACTTAGGCCTCATACATGCAAATAACGCCACTATTGGAACACCCTTTAATTTTTAGAGTTATTTTTTATACTTGTTTATAAAGTGAACTAAGTTTTAATTACTGTTTGTAAAGTTTTAGTGTATGCCGCCTACACATATATATAAACACATATTCGTGAATAGCACCTCTCCATCGGAACACCCTATAAGTTAATATTTGTCGCTATAGCGGCCACAGTTATACACATTCTGTGGAAATTTCAAAAGTCTACCTTATATGGTTCAAAATTTAGGCCTTATACATGCAAATCACACCACTATCGGAACACCCTTTAATTTTTAGGTTTATTTTTTTCTACTTGTTTATATAGTGAACTAAGTTTTAATTACTATTTGTAAATTTTAATTGTATTCCACCTACAGTACACGAAATAGGCACATATTCGTGAATAACACCTCTCTATCAGAACACCCGATAAGTTTAAGTATTTGTTGCTATAGCGGCAACAGCTATACATCATCTGTGAAAATTTCAAGAGTCTACCTATTACGGTTCCAGATATAAAAGGCGCTGACAGACGGACAGACATTGTAGCGAAAACAATAGGGTTACGTTTTTTCACTTTGTGTACGGAACCCTAATTATTGAACTCGCATCGTTGTCCGATAGAAAAAGAAAAGGGTTCCCCATAAGACATGAAAAATTAACAATTTGAGTTTTTAAAGGCGTACTAAACATAGTACGGAACCCTACGTGTGTGAGACTAACTCGTACTTGACCGATTTATTTAAATGTCCGCTTATTACAAACTATTTTGACCGTCAGTTTGTCAGACCGTCAGATAGACAGATAGTGAGTAAGACCGTCAAACAGTCAGGCAGTCATACACTCAGATCGTCGGACAATCAGACCGACAGACCGTCTAACAGTGAGTCAGACCATCAGTTTGTCAAACAGTTAGACCGTCAAACAATAAGTCAGACTGTCAGACAGTGAGTCAGACCGACAAACAGTCAGACCGTTAGTCAGTCAGACAATCAATCACACAGTCACTTATTCTATCTATCTATAGAAACCAGCAGACCTATCTATAAAAACCAAATTTATGTTGACCATGGGGACGACGATGCGAGTTCAATAATTTTTCTTCAACCAAATCGTGCATAATGGTGGCGACGGTTTTTGAGACCAATATTTTTTCTTCAACCAAAAAGTGCTCATCGTACCTACAGAAGTTTTACTTCAATAATAATCAATAATGGTGACGACGGTTTTTGCTGACGACGGTTTTTCGTGACGGCGGTTTTTGGTGACGACGGTTTTTGAAATCAGTATTTTTTCTTCAACCATAAAGTGCTCAACGTGCCTAAAGAAGTTTTCACTTCAAAAATTGGATATTATCATTAACGGAGCCCGTTTATCGAACCCAAAAATATTTTTGCAAAAGGTTAATTGAAGAGGATGCAGGGAACAATACATTGTGAACTTGTTCTCTCAAAATTTAGGCTATCACCTAAGAAGTAGTAATAGTTGTTTATTCGTTTAAAAGTGTGGGCATGATTATTTAAGCACAAAAATTTACATGAGACAAAAAGGCAGAAACAAACAACAAACTTTTTTACATATAGATGAAATTTGAAAGTTAAGCTTAAGTTCGTTTTATTCTCTCTAAGAAAGAATAAATTAAATTATAAACTAGGTGAAAAAATAAAGAAAATATATGATGCTTACAATTAAACACTACCCAAAGTAGATGGATACGAAGAGTGCTGATGACGGACGTAGCAGTCTAGAAAATGTGCATTCCGCTCTGCTGGTGTCTAAAAATTAATTTTTTTTTTTTTTCAAAAAATATATATAATCAATATTTCTGTAGTGCGATTCACTATTCAGTTTTAACGATTCGGAACTCGTAAAAAAAATTAACAACAAAACGGAAGACTTTGCTATTCAGTAATGCTTTTTAATAACATTTGATGTTGTTATAAATCAGCTGTTTTTCTTAGCAAGTCGAGTATTGTTAATTTAACTACAACTATTTTTGTGTCGTTTACTTTATCAAAATATTTTAAATAATTAGGACCATATTCATAAAACAAATTTTGTATGAAAATTTGTTTTATAAACCTTTTTAAAAATAAAAATATTTTTTATGAATTCCGCCCTTAATAGTCATAATTAAAACACATACATACATACGTACATACATATGTATTTTATTTACCTTATAAAAATGATTTTAAATAGTTTTTAGAAATAAAATAAAAAAAAAACAAAAAATGAAGCATTTAGGTGGAAAGTTATGTGTATTTTGTTTATTATTTTTCATTCCTCTTTGTTATTTTCGCTATTTTGACATTTTTTTAGCAGCATTGACATTTATTTTTGTTTGTATTTTTTATTTGTTAACCATAGGTTAGTGAATGCGCAAATGCAAGCAAAAAAACATGTTGATATATTTAACAAGTGTTAGATCGTTAAAAGTTAGTGAATTGCACTACTGTTAAGTTTAAATATAGAGGCCTAAAAAGTATTCATATTTTCCATCACTGACAAATAAAAAACCTTACTTAATATTTCATTAATAAACCTTTAATATTAACTATTATTTAAGCATATGCTAGCTTATCACCATTGAACCTAAAAAATAATCGACATATCTAACCATTCATAAAATACAAATCAAAATCACTACATGGAAAATACCCAGGTTTACTTTATCGGCAATATATTGATCATTAAAATATTTACAAAATAATACATAGAGTAATACACTAAGTCAGAGTAATACAGATGAAATTCGGGATATACGAGTATACTATGGTACTACTTACACGATCCTACATTTTCTTAATAGTCGTTAAACTTTAGTATCCATCAACTATAATAAAAAAAAGGGATAAGAATACATCTTTGCATTTTGAAACAATTACAAATCAATGAAATTAATAATTAATTAATGTTCCATTTGACAATAATATGCAAGAAACCATTAACACAAACAAATTAAAACGTCATTTAATTTCTGAATATTTCAAGAGAAAATATACAAAGTCCTGAAATGATAGAGAGATTGAGTACAAGGATCCCTAGAAAGGGGGTTATAATCGAGTTACAAGAGGTTGTTCTCATCAAAACAGCAACGATTATGAGGAAGACACTAGGAGAACGGATATAGAACCTGGATAATATTCCAACAAAGTGAAGCCCTTAGCCAATGATCTGATACCAGAATTCCAGCATTAGCTGAATATACTCACTTGCTTTGTGTGCAAACATATTTTTCGTTAATCCAAACTCGGTAATAAAGACCAAGCGAAATGTTTATATGAACTTAGTTTTTTATGGAAAGAACTATAGAATTTAGATTTTTTTCCATGCAATTTTTTTTTTTTTAATTTAAACATCTGGTTCTACAAGAAGAAGCCTTATAATTAACTTCAAGCACAATATCAATTTATCAACCAAAAACAGAAAGAAAAAAAAATTGTAGTGTTTCTAGACTTTTTCCTTTCGCAGAGAATGCAAGTCATTTTTAGGTTTCCAATTAGAACGTTATTCAATTACATTTGACATATTGAGACAAGGAGTACTTCTATACAAAATAGAGGAGAAATGTATTTCTCAAGAAAAGTTTTAAGTAAAAGTTGTTGTATTTTGTTATTGCTTGCCTATACGTGTTAAGTTCAATCAAAATGCCTCATGTACTTCTGTTTTCACCTTTTTTATGATATGCTTTCATTGGTGTAGCTTTTCCCCTTTGAATTAAAAAAATCATCAAAAATTGTGAAGAGTTTGAAAGAGCAAAACATTTTGTGTGCCATTTATTCCTGATTTTAGTTTTATTGATACAATTTATTTGCTAAACACCTTTTATAGTTTAGTTCAAAACAAAATTAAAATAAATGTCGTCAAAGAATATCATTCATAAGGATTCGAAAACATTAAGCGAAAATGCAACTAAGTTCTAATTTTTCCAAATTATTTATTTAAAAATTTTAAAAATAACACAACTCACAATGAAGATTTAAATCATCAACAAACTTTGAAACATTTCTAACTAAAGAGATAAATAAATAATGCATACCAATTATAAGATGATTTATGTGAAACAAGCTTGAATTCATATGGGAAGTACTAAAATACCAGAATACATACATTTGTCTCATGAATATGTCTGCGTGTTTGTGTTGTGTGTGCGTGTGTTCGTGTGTATGTACAAAGTTATATAAATACAATTACGGCAATTTATACATCACTTTATTCTATTATACGGTATAATTAGATGATTATAAAGTAGATTTTAAAAATGTTTGTTAAATGTCTCAACGAAAATAAGAGTAAATGAGGAGAAAATGATAACATCATCTTGTTAAATATTAAACTGTGGCATAGATCTAGAAAATAATTTATTTATTTTTTCTTGATAGTGTTGTTAATTTGTTTTTAATTACTGGCACTTTTTTCTTTTTCTGTGCAACATCCTTTTTAAAAAATTGTAAGAAGTTGTAAATTAAGTAACGAGATTATTATACGGTTGGGCTAACAAATTTGTCTATCACTTTGGCTACTTATGTTATTGGAAGCTATTTTTGAAAAATTTTATCTCTCGTGGTTTGTAAAATTTTTGGCATAGATTTCCAGATATTGTAGTAATTAAATGAACAATTTTAATAAGACTTAAATTTAACTTTTTTTCACGAAAAATTTCTTTTCAAACAATGTGAATAATACTTGAAAACAAGAAAAGTTAAACTAGACACTAGTAGAACGAAATGTACTTTTTAGTATCTAGTTGCCGCCTAGATTTTCTAGTAAACTTTTGGCTTAAACTAATAACATAATAAATAATGTTTTATTCGACCTTTTTAAGTATAATTGACGGAAAAGAAATTGAAAAGTGTGATAAAGTTTACATTGGGACGACAAAAAATAAGTTAAAAGTTAGGATTGCTGGCCATAAATATGATCAGCGTAAAAGGTTAAATAATTTTACACAAAAAACTGCACTCGCGACCCACTGTGCATATAACAATCACTCTCCAAATTTTGATAATATTAAAATATTAAATACGGAGAGAAATTATAAACGCCGTTACATGTTGGAGATGTTGCAGATAATAAATGTACCTACAATTAAGAGTATAAACGTTGAGAGCATAGCTCAGAATTATAGGCATTTAAGGTGTGTTTACATTGAGTGTACAAGTCATATGTACTGTCAAAATTGCTATCCACATGGAATTTCATGTGTATGTCAAAATCAGAGTTTTACATATGGTTTATAATTTTTGTGTTCAAACGTACACGTGTTACGTACATATGACATAACCTCCTGTTGTTGAAAACAAAAATCAAATCTTTAAAACAGCTGGTCTTCAAAGTGTGGTATAGATTAATTATTTTTTTAAATTATTAGGCTATGTATATAATAAAACTAATAAGAATAGCTTTATTGGGAATTGCTGTAATAAGTTATTAGGCAATTTTGCACATTTTTCCGCCATTTTATTTTACAAGAAACCCGCTAGTGATGTCAACTTTGCAAAGAACTACCGTTTTGTGTTATCATTTGGGAGCTTCTACAACAGTACAGAAATCAATTTATAAGAAAGAAATTATATCAAAACAAAAAATAATTATAATAAATAATACATAAATAATATGTATTATTTATTATAAAGTGATAATTAATATCATTTGAACTATATCAGCAACAATTAAATGATTAATTTTGATGATGTTAATGTCAATGTATTTGCACTCTTTTTTTACTTGGAATAAAATATTTTTTATCCTAATTCTTATGACAATAGAAAAGAATTAAATTTCCCGTTGCCGTTGCTTTTGAAAATGAGAGAACGCCATTTTATTATATTTAATGATTTGCATTTGAATGGCGTTAAAAAAATTTACAAGCCGTAATAGACTTATTTTATATTTTTTGTGGTCTTATTACACGTAAGTTTAATATGCAATAATAGTTATCCATTTTATCTGAAACAAGTAAAAGTGCTATATTCGGCCGTGCCGAATCTTCTATACCCTTCACCACGGTGATTTTATTTATACAGACATGTACAGCATTATCCATATTGTTGACTCTTTATTTAAATAAAGTCGTATAAGAAAAAATCATTATTCATGAGTTAAAGAAATAGAAGACAAATGAAAACAAATTCCGTTTGCTACAATTGTCGCCGTGTTGTCAGCTACTTAATGATATTGAAGCCGACGCTACATCGTAAACTCTGACATTGTTGTAGAAATACTTATTTTGCTTTTATAAAATTAAATAACTTTTTCAAAAACTTATAAATATCTCCTCCAAAACTTTTTGTTTGTATATGAATTTGTAATTTACAATAATAATGTAATTTGTGACATTTTCTTTTGTTGAATAAAATAGAAATTAGCCTAAGTTGACGACATCCACAACGGTGGTCGTGTAGCCATGTAGCTATACTGGCTTCAAAAAAAAAACGTTTACCTATAAACGTGTGTATTTTATTTTTGGCAGTTTTTACCCGGTATCCTGATGATGTCTATGTGTTTAATGCACCTAGGTTTTAAACAAAGATCTCATCTATTTTAAATCAATCGCATTTAAAAAAAAATCAAACGCATTTAAAAAAATATGTTACTCTATATACACACATACATACATATGTATATTCTTAATATTAAATATATGTTATGTTACAGTCATGATTTTCATTTTCAAAGAAATATTGAAATTTTTGTTTTAATTTTTCGAAAATTGTGTGTCAAAATTTTTTGTAAAAATATTTTTTAACAATTTTTTGTAAAATTTTATTCGAAAATTTTTTGGAAAATTTTTTAAAAAAATTTTTTTTCTAATATTTTTCTGTAAAATATCTTTTTGAAAATGCTTTGTAAATTTTTTTGTAAATATTTTTGAAAAAAATTAAAAAATTTTTTTTTAAAAATTTGATTGAAATTTTTTTTGTTAAATTTTGGACCTTTCTCCAATCTATTGAGTTAGAATGGTCAGACTAAAGCAAAAAGAAATCCTTACAAAAAAAAAAAAAAAATTCATCATATTGACACATGGGGGGCCCTTTTAACTGCTCCTATTTGTCAGTGGGTACCCTGTGGGTCCATTGGCTACCTCTATGCGTATTGCTTTCTATTAAGGTCTCTAATACAAATCAAAGCAGAAAAACCCTACCAATCTAAAAACAAACAAAAATCGCCCCTCGCAGGGGGTTATTGATCCCCCGAGATCTGTATGCACTCCTTGCGATCTACCTGTCACACTCTAATATTTATTTGACAAAAAAAGGCAAAACAGAATCATTAAAGCCGAAAAAAATTAAAAAAAAACGTAAAAAAAACGTAAAAAAATATAGGTGGGCGTGGTTTTTGGCCCGTTGCCTCCAAAGGAATGATCCGATGTTGCTGAATTGCAATACCAAAATTTTCGAAACTATGCCTGACAGATTGGTGTGCTTAAATTTTTTGTATCTCTTCTGATGCCTTGGCAAATGACATTACCACACTAACACGGACAGACGGACAGACGGACAGACGGACAGACGGACAGACGGACAGACGGACAGACGGACAGACGGACATCGCTTAATCAACTTCTCTATGTATAAGGATCCAGAATATATATACTTTATGGGGTCGGAAATGAATATTGTAGAAATTACACACGGAATGACAAACTTATATATACCCTTTCCACCTGTGGTGAAGGGTATAAAAAAAGGATTTGGTATGCGCCAATGTAGTTGTCTCATTTTCAAAGGCAATGATTTGAAAATGTTGATTTTCTTTTACTGGAATGTAATTATAATACCAAAAATATTGAATAGTTTATTTACTTACATATTTTATTTCAATATCATTTTATTCTTCTTTGGTGCAGTAAAACAAAAAACTAAAATTATATTTAATTTTAAAGTAAAAGGTGGAAAAAGAAAGAAAGAAATTACAATACTTATATTTCTTAGGTTACATAGCGAAAATATTTCACTATAGTTGCAGGATGATTGCTAAATTCTAATAATTCTTCTTAATATATTGCAATATAAGAAATAGTACTATTCAACATGGACTAAAAACATAAAATTATGTTAATTTGTAATAAGATTTAGGTTTAATTCATTTTTTTCACAAAATGGAGTTCTCTCATTTTCAAAACCAACGGCTCAATTAAGTAATTTGTAGCAGTTTCGATACCCACAATACCTCAATAGCATTTTTTTTTTTGACCTGCGGTCCAAAGTTGTTAGTTAGGTAATATTACAGTTTACACAGTTTGCTTACTGTCTTAAAAAAGATTTAAAAAAACTACTATAGTAAAGTAAATTAAAAATGTACTTTACTATAGTAGTAAAGTAAATTTTTAATTTAATTCAGTCTTTCTTAGTATCGGTAAAATAGATAAGCACACCTTGCCTTTTATCACCATATATTTATGAAATTGTGTTCTCAACTTCAATTAAAATTGAGTCATTCGTATAAAAAATGTCCCTTATACCCTCCTGGCTCTAGTTTTGAAAACAGAAATATGCTATTGGACCCACAAAAAAAAGATCTGTCTATGTTTTAAGTATCATTAAATTCGATTTAGCCGCGATTGACGTACAAACTTGCAAATAGATATATAATATACATATGTATGTATATTAAATTACTTATATTTATTATTAATATCACCTATAACG
The DNA here is from genome assembly GCA_949628195.1 of Phasia obesa. Classification (NCBI taxonomy): domain Eukaryota; kingdom Metazoa; phylum Arthropoda; class Insecta; order Diptera; family Tachinidae; genus Phasia; species Phasia obesa. The sequence goes on from OX451217.1 coordinate 87,460,690, forward strand.
TATCGATATAAATCTGGACCATTAAATTACTAACAAAAATTCATGATAAAAAAGTACGAGCGGAATTTTTGAAAATAAAAGTGAACATCACTGAATACAGCTGTTGTCACATAGTTTTACACATCAAATAGAGCGTGCTTTAAATAAAAAACTAACACATGTTATTGCACATAGATAAATAACACATGTTATGTTTCAAAAGGTTTACACTATGTGTATAGTTTTACATATGGAAAATCTGACATTCCATATGACTTGTACAAGCAATGTAAACACGCTTTTAATAAATAAAGGTAGACAAAGAAAAGAAGTATTATCAAACTAACTTGTTGGTTTAATATTCAGTGCAAAAATAACTTTTGACGATAGTAGTCGAATTAGAATATAGAATAAGTTTGTTTGTTCTTTATTAACCGACTTCAAAAAAAGAAGGAGGTTATCAATTCGTCTGTGTGTTGCTTTTTTTTTGTATGTTTGTGCCTTTGTATGTTTAAAAATTTTTGCACTATTAGAAAGGTTATGGCTACAGATTGGTCCCATTTTAAAAGAAGTTCAAAAGTTTAAAAATTAAAGGGTGTCCCCATACAACATACATGTTTTTTACGTGTATTATGAACTTTATAGGTCACCAATTTAAAATTAAAAAAAGTGCGTATCACTGTAGTTCCCAATAACAAAAAGTAATTAAAAAATAAAATTAAAAATTAAAGGGTGACCCCATAGGTGACTTAATTTCACCTTTATTCTCCTATCTTTTGAACCGTTATAGACAAACTCTTGAAAGTTGCACAGAATGTTCGTTACTATGTCTCTTATAATAAGTATAAATATTTAAAATTAAAAATTAAAGGGTGTCCCATTAGTTGGTTTATTTTGATATATATATGGCCAAACTTTTGAACCGTTATAGACAGACAGTTGAAATTTACAAAAAACTTGTATTGCTAAGTCCGCTGAAATAACAAGTGTAAAATATGAATTTGGAAATTAAAGGGTGTCCCAATAGTTAATGTAAAAGTAATATATATGGCCAAACTTTTCAACTGTTATAGATAGACAGTTGAAATTTACAAAGAACTTGTATTGCTAAGTCCGCTAAAATAACAAGTGTAAAATATGAATTTGGAAATTAAAGGGTGTCCCAATAGTTAATGTAGAAGTAATATATATGGCCAAACTTTTCAACTGTTATAGATAGACAGTTGAAATTTACAAAGAACCTATATTGCTTAGTCAGCTATTACAACAAGTATAAAACTTGGATCTATAAATTAACGGGTGTCCCCATTATTGATGTAATTTGACCATTATGTCCTCATCTTTGGAACCGTTATAGACAAACACTTGAAAAATAGACAGAATGTTCACTACTATGTCTGGTATAACAACAAGTATAAATATTTAAAATTGGAAATTAAAGGGTGTCCCAATAGTTGATGTAATTTGATGTATATGGACACAAAGTTAAAATTTAAAAAGAATCTGTATGACAAAGTCCTCCTTAAAAAGTATTTATATTAAAATTTGAATTTAAAGGGTGTCCCAATAGGTGACGTCATTTGATATATATGACCATATCTTTTAAACAGTTATTGATAAACACTTAACAATTAGACAGAATGTCCATTACTATATCTGTTATAAAAAGTATAATTATTTAAAATTATAAATTACAGGGTGTCGCAATAGTTTATGTAATTTGATGTATATGACCAAACTTTTAAACCGTTACAGACAGGCGGTTGAAATTTACAATGAACCTGTATTGCTACGACCGCTATAACTAGTATAAAATTTGAATTAGGAAATTACAGGGTGTCGCAATAGTTACCGTCTTAAAGAAACATGATTTTAAGTTTGTCTGTTTTGAAGTCGGTTTTTTTTTGCAAGAATTATTGTTAATATGTTTTTTGTCTATATATTGTCATTGTTTTAAACCTAATATGTTTTGTTTTTTTAATGTTATTATGTGTTTAAATGTTATGTATTTCTAAAACCTTTTTAGCCCTGATGATGCTACTCAAAGGAGTAGCGAAATATTGGCATTCTTAATATTTTCTACTTATATTAAATAAAACATCTTGACCTCAAACTTAATTTTAATTTTAATTTTTTTCTTCAATTAAACTAAAAAATTTATTTAAGTTTAATTTGTACAATATTTTAAAGATTTTAATATTTAGAAATTGAAGACTTTTAATTTAAATGCCCTCTTTTAAATATACAAATATACATAATTTTCTTAGATAGTTACATATTTTTAAAAAGTAATAAGCAGTTTGCAAAATGTTTCAAGTTTAAAAATAAATATATAAACAAAAAATTTAAAATTATTTAAACATAAGAGCTGAGAAAAAAAAATGTCCTGCCCGATTTTATATCTTGCTGAATATATGTGCAAATATTCTGTAGGATCCGAAACACGAAACCACACCGCGATTGTCCCACATAAAATATATAACTAATAAAGAAGACAATTGCGTTAGATTTATACACTTACAATGTTCAATATTTAAGTTGAAAAGTACAACATTGCCAGTGTCAGTTTGTTACGCTTGAAAGTCACGTTTCCTATAACCTTCAAGTTTTAGTGATTATAGTAATACGTGCCCTATTTAAATTCGAAATATCCATATTTTAAGGTTCAAAAAATAAGGCCATATATGTATGTGAAAATCACGTTACTATCGTAACACTCTTTAATTTATAATAGCTCTGTTCAGTAACTGAAAGTTAGCACTAATTGTTACTAATTTTTACTGGAAAAGTGTTCATTAACTCGAAAAACTAGCAACGAGAGAGTAAAACCAGAGAATTAAAATGTGAGAGAAAAAAAAATTACTTGCAAGTTTTTGCTAGTAAAATTTTTACTAGCAAGAATTTGTCAATCAGCTGTTCGAGATTTTGTATTCAAAATATTTTTTTGGAAAAATTGTACGAAAAAGAAATTTTTGCAATATTAAGGAAAATATCAGTATTTAGTAGTGAAAATAATATAAAAGTGAATAAAGTTTTGTTGGTGTTTTGTTTTTCTTTAATTTAGCGAAGATATCAAACGATAAAATTTAGTTTTTCCTTTTTAAATTTATGTTTTCATTTTAGGTCTTTATTTTTTTTATAATAAATAGTAAACAAATCAGGGATGATACATTTATTGCAATCGTACTTTTTTCGGTACAATGTATTTTGTGTTTTTGTGTTCTGACTAACCAAAAATATTGACATCTGAAACTAAAATTCGTCATAAACTGTTAAAAAAACTACCCAATATTTTAAAACAATAATTTTATTTAAATTATTGTGATTTTATTTTTGTTGTTTGATTTATTTCTATGGTTTCCTTGAGATTACTATTACTATTATTATTACTAGTTAAAGCAACATTTCTGGCTTACAACGGTAGAATACTTTATGTTTGCCCTTTAAGTACAATTACGTTTACAAAGGTACTATTAGATGGTATAATCGGTACAAGTTTTAAGTCCTTCCTGACGCCACCGTAGTCTACTTGCTAACTTTTGCTAGCAAAGCGTTCAGGCGCTGACAGAACGGCACACGGAAAGACATTGTTGCCAAAACCTTTTGGATACGGCACCCTCCCAAAATCGTATTTCTGTGGATATATTGAAAAATCACATGTCCGTTTAAAATAATATCGTATACTTTAATTAAATTTTCGTGATCTAATCGGATCCTAATATGGAGGGCTGTAACATCCTAGACGATCGTGGTTACGACTAAGAAGTAGGGAATTAGCTTCTATTTGTCTATATTTTATAAAATTTTTTATTTTTTACTTTTTTCTTGATATGAGATATGAGCAGTTAGTTTGTTCACGAACATCGAAAAACAAAAAAACATCTGGAAAAAATCCTCTTGGAAATAGATATTTTTATGGATATATTAAATGAATAATAAAAGTTCAAATAATAATGATAGAAATATTTCATAATTTTAAATTTAGACCTCCTCCCCTTCCCACGCTTCCTGTTAGGACATGTACGTTCGAATGTTAATGTGATATGATGCTAATGATTTGATCATGTTCAAAAATATATTATTTATTTCTTTTGGGGTGTCAAGTAAGCTACTCTCTCCACTTCCTGATTATACCAAAGGTACATACTGGATTTCAGTTAGATATGTTAAACGGTATGACCTGTAGGGCGTTCGAAAATATTGTGGCATACAGCCCAACCTACAGACATCATCTAGAAAATAGTATACATAGATTCAGAAAACTTTAAAACGTAAAGATCCGTTAAAACCCCGTCATCAATTTTTTCGAAATTACTATACTTTACCTGTGTGGTAAAGCAAAAATCCGTTTAGATTTTGTGGTAATTCAAATTCGATATTTTATTTCTCAAAAAATCTCCTGGACTTGATTTTTTCAGTTTTTGAGGTAAATATCATTTAAAAAATGAAACGCGAAAAAAAAATCAAAATCTAAACGGATCGAGATATTCTACGAAAATTTTGAAATTATATAGATAAAGAAGATTTTAGTCAAATGGTGAAATAAAATTTAATTTAACATTTAAATTCCCGGAACGGGGAAAAATGTCCCAACAAATTGTTTTTTTTTTTACAAAAGTGGCACCCTGCGTTTACTAGTTACGGGGTTGTCAAATCCTTTTTGGAGTATGTAGCCAACAATTGAGGCTTTAAAGGTCCGTTTACGTTTTTTTTTAATCGGTGCTATACACTCCGAACGCTTTAACGATATTTTATAAATTTTATTTAAAAATTGGCTATGTTTGGATAGAACTGAAGGGAAAAACGTTATATTGTTTTACCTAATTTTTCTTTTATTCGCATTTGCTATTGGTTGTCTCTAAAATGATTAAAAATAATTGACTAGTACCGAAGTTTAAATTAAATAAGCATAAAAAGAATACCACCTTTTTGGAGAAAATCCTGAAAAACGGTATTCTTTCAATTTCCCAATTTAGAGGCTCGTAACTTTTTAACGAAAGGCGCTATCAGAACAAACAAAAGAAAAAAAGAATATAGCCAATGTCTTAAAATAATAATCCGATCATTAATAAGTAGAACACGCTAAAAATACGACGTTAAAGTCGGCCAATTTAATGTAATGTAACCCAATTTTCTCCCAAACTAAAAGAGATAACCTGCACATGTAAGTACATTTTTATAGATATTTTTAAAGTCTACTTAAATAAAATCTTAACATCTAAGTTAAACATAATATTTTATAACATTTCCAAAATATTATATATCGGAGGTACACAACTTTGGGTGCTTACCCAGAAGCCCCCTTTATACTAGGGGGCCGACCGCAGCTCCATTTAGAAACCACTCTGCTTTACCTCTGTGAAATTTCATTAAGATATCTTCAGTGGTTCATGAGATGCCGAATTATGTCCAAAATAAGTCGTTTTCAAACCACTGTGTAGTCTCAATGGAGTGAAGATTTTACTCCGCTATGTGTGTTGAATTCACTCCGTACCAGTGTATGTGAAGATATTTATAGCCACTTTTTGACATTCGGAGAGTTGGCTCTCTATGTACTATATGATACTAACTTTATCCAAATTGCTGGGCATTTTTTGACATTCGGAGAGTTGGCTCTCTATGTACTATATGATACTAACTTTATCCAAATTGCTGGGCATATGTATGTATATTTTTTGTTTTTGAATCTAGGTCGGCCTTGTCATTGTGGTAGTGCACGTTTATAGCTGTGTTTACATTTATTGCTGTCATTGGGTTAAGGAAACAAAATCAATGACGTCATTGGTTGACTATTCTGTTTTAGTTGGTTGTACTTGGTATTTTGTACGGGCTTTAACTCCTCTATATTTATGTGTGTATGTGTGTGTATATGTATGTGAGTGCTGGGTATACTTGAAAACCTAATTGCCTTTGAAATTGTAAAGTGTTTGAAATTGTTATTTATTTACGTTGAACTAGAATTTTGGGATTTTAAAAATATTAGATTCATTTGATCACATGCCTTAATTTGTTATTTATGTATGACATTTATTTTTCCTTGTGGAATTTTTGTAACTTCCAGTGAAATGAGAGTTATTTAAAAAAAAATACCCATTTTTGCGTCTGCGTTGTTTTGGAGTACGAAAATAAACCAAAAAGAGAAACAGGGTTTATCTTGGAATAAAAACGTAGTGAAGCCATGTGCAAAAATAAATGAGTTTCTATTAAATACTACGTTTTGCTATGTATCTGTATTTGTAAAATTACCTACTGAATTTGTACACTTGAATAACAACATACTTGTATCTATATATTATAATAACGAATTTTAGCTTTGGACAATTTGTTTAATTTTAATTATTTCCTTTTCGTCTGCTTGTAGTTTTGATATTTATTTTATTGGTTTTGTTTTGCTCGCTGTTGTTCTCTTTTCTTTCATTACCTACTGTCAAAACGTTATATTTTTATTGTGTGCATGTATTGATATGTATGTATATGGATCTGCGTATTGTAGTAATTTTATTTAAAGATATCAAACTTTATAGTTAATTGGTTAGTTTGTTTCTTTTATTTTTATTTATTTCATATCAATTGATTTCATTTAGAAAAACTTGATGTCTTTCCTAGAGAAGGAACGTTTGTTTCTTTTTGTGTTAACCGCGCCCTACACTAATAGATATTCTATTAATTTTATTTCTGATATAAAATTGTTTATTCCTTGTATATCACTACTACATTTGCAATAGCGCTGTTACAAAAGGAAAATGTTTCCTAAATAAATTTTCCTTAAAAGCTACCAAAAACATAGCAATGAAAACTAAATCGTAGCATTTGTTGCATAATTAAATAATTTTTTCGAAATGAAATTACATAATTCTGTTTTTACACGGTAGATTGGTTCCAGAAAAACCGCACCAAAAAAACCGTGTAAAAAAAGACATCGATCGTATGCAAAAATAGGTGATTGGTTCCTTATCTCTAAAACCCATTAAAAGTAGTTAAAAACAAGGATTTTTTAAGAACAAGAAATTATGTTTATTTTACTAAATCATATATATTTATAAATAATTCGTATTTGCACTTAACAGATAGTTTCGTTCCAGAAATCAACGATTGCCTAATTGAAATTGTTTTTTTTTATAGTTCTTACTGTGGCTTCGTTTAAAGCGAACATTTTTTTCAAGGAATGTTGAGCCTTCTCCATTTCGAAGAAGATCTAAAATTCGAGTCTTCTTTTAGGATTGCACTGATAGTTCACAAAATATTAAAACATCAATTGCTCAAACAAGTGAATTTGCTTGTATGCACAAAAAGAGAATTTTCGCAAAAATTAAATTTGACAAAAAATCTGAGACTAAAGTATTTTGAATCATGCTAAATGGAATAAAATCGTGTAAAAAAAATTTTTTTATTTTCAAACCGTACTAAATCAAAACCGTGTAAAAACAGAATTGGTTGTATTAATATATAAAAAGTATAGGATTTAAAATAAATAAAAACAAAACATATGAAAATAAAAAAATCAAAAAAAAAAAGGATAAAAGAACTTTAAAATAGATCCAATACTGGTTATCTATTGATGGACTATTGTAAAAGTTTAAGGACATTAGAGGGCAGTTGTATAATTTTATGTGTTTTCGTATTTCTAAATTTTTGATTTTGAATGCACCACTGAACTGGCGACTAGTAACTGTTAATTTCAGTTGCCAATTTGGCCACCACAAATTTTTGGTTTTAATGGGGCACTGCCTCAGCTAGCAATGTAGAAAAAGTACAAAGGGGCCAAAATAAGCTTCTACGTATGATTTTATCTGCTCCTTGGTATATAAAAAACTCGAACATCCATAAAGATCTAAACGTGCCATCAGTTTAAGCAGAAATAGCGAAACTTGCCATGGATTCATCCGAATCCACTGGCCCGTAACATACTAAATGAACCTGGTTACATTCGACTAAGAAGGAGGGACACTGCTTCTCTCATCCGTACATCAGAGGGATAATCCGCAAATTCCAGTAACCGTGAAACATACATTTTTTTTTCCAGCACTAGTTGGACTATACAAGTATATTTATTTTTTTTTTTAGACTTAAGATATGAGTAATTAATGATAGTTCAAGTATGTTGAAGATACAATAAATAAAAATTGTGAAAAAAAAGAAATTTGTAGTTGCTATTGTGGTTTTTCTGAAGTAAAAAGGCAGAAAAATTTAAAATAATTACTTTATTTTTCTTAAATTTTTGTATTATTATTGTATTTTTAATATTGTAAATACATGAATAATTAGAAAATAATTTTTATGAAAAAGACCTTGTGCTTAGAATTCAAATATTGTAAATACATAAAATTATTTTCCCTTTTGACCTTTTTCCTTTTCTGTTAATCTAACTTAGCTTTCCTCTATTAGGTGGACAACTTCGGTCGAAACCACCAGAATGAAAATTGAGGTTGAAGTCATTGTCATGGGATTTTTAAGCACTTTCGTCCGCAAAAAAAAAACTGAAAACTGCACAGTCTTTTAGGAGTGGATGTATAGTTGTTGACAGATGGCTTTTTTCCGAAATGCTTCCAGTAAATAAATGCTTCCAGTAATAAAGTAGAAAATATGCCTTGAAGATTTGCAAATGCTTATTAAAAATTATTCTAAACATAAACATCTACTCACAGTATTGTTGAATTACCATCTAAGAGATTAGGGGTTATCCCTTAAATTGCTTCTAATAGATGCCAAAAATTCAAAAAATAATTCCACTGAGCCAAGGCATATTTAACAAGGTGATAGCTTAAGGGAGAGGAAATTTCAGCAACAAATTTTTTTAATTTTTTTTATATGGATTTTGACAAAATATTTATTTTATTCTCTCTTAAAATACCTGATTAATGTCAAACTCCATATAAAAAAAATGGAAAATGTCTCTTTAATATTAGCTCCGCCTTGTGCAGTCACCTGGTTAAATATGCCTTGCACTGAGCTTATCATCTGTTAGTGTTAGTGTTAGTGTTAGTGTTGGTGTTGAAATGTCATTTTCCAAGGCATTAGACGAGGTACAGAAAATTTCACCAATCTGGCAGGCATAGTTTTGAAAAATTTTTGCTTGCAATTCAGCAACATCAGACTATCTCATTGGAGGCTACAAGAAAAAAACCACGCTCAATATAGGTGAGTGTTCCCAAGGTGTTTTCATATGACGAAATTTTTTTAGGGTTTTTTTTTGCTTTAGTCTAACCATTCTAAAGCAAGGAAAGCAGGAAGGTCCTAATTAAAAAAAATTACAAAAAATGTAAGATCTGATGAAAAAATGTAAGATCTGATGGGAAATGCTTAAACATTTTCTACAATGAACTTTTTATATTTAAAAATACGGTTTTTTAATTTCTTTCTTTTATTACTTGAATTATTTTCTGTTGATAATTTTTTGTGGGCTAATTATGGTCAGTCTTTTATACACGGTGATGCAAAAAAAAATTCTTCATCTTTTATCTCGACGTTTCGTCGGGTTTTTTTTCCGACTTCTTCAGGAGAAATATTTATTGATGCTTGATCAGTTTTTGGTTTACATCCCTACCCAGCAGAAAAATAATGAAGGTGTTCAAAGGGAAATGGTGATTTCATGATTTCCTAAGTACTTATTTGCTCGAATGCATTTTTAATATCATTCCTATCAGGTAATAAAATGATAAGTTTTAAAGTACTGAAAAATGGATTTAATTTTGCTAATAAATCATGTGTACATACATATATTAGGGTAAAATCTCACATTTTGTTCAATATTCAATAATATTTATTTAAAACATACATAATTTTACCGATAAAATATCAAAATATTTTTATATCAAATTTTTTTTTCACGTTTGCCATATTATTGGGTCTGGCTGGATATTCACGAGGCTTTTTCATTTCTGATGTACATGTATTCAAGATATTCTAACAAACAAGTGATTTTAGCAATAATACAGTTATTGTTCTGGATAAAGAATACATCAAAATCTGGAAGCCAAATTAGAAACTGGGGTACAGGCTGCATCGTTTAAGTATACTAACTCAACGATATCTCCGTCATCTAACGAAACGTGTTCATAGTATATATTATATACGTCGCTTGATGCAATCAAAACGGTGTTAACCAAAACGGTGTCATAACTGGGTCGGTTAAAGATGATTTGCAGAGAAAGTGGACCCTCAAAAACACTGCGTAAGCAAGAGGCATCTGCGAATGTTTAACTGTTACTTTCACTGTAAGCATGAATGCGATTAAAGGTCGCCAGGGTCTTGAGTGGGTAATTGACCCCATCACTTCCGAAGTTAATGTTATGACCGAAAGCGCAGCCGAAAGCACGTATGATGATCACAAACCGCTTCTTTTTTTTCTTTTTTCTTTTTCTTTTCCTACACAAATCATTATTTGTAAATTCAACATTCTAATTGATGAAAGTGGTGAGTGCTATAATTATACATTATCAGGTGATATTTTTATTTCTTGGGATATCAAGAAACGACCGATAAGCTTTTCAATTTCTCCATTTTTTCCTCACTCTGTATTACTCTGATATGATATTTGTAGATCCAAGAGCAAAATTATCTGGTTTATTAAACTTATCCAAAAAACATAAATATTAAGGAAAAAAGTCTTAAAACAATTTTGGTGAATATGACTTTTTATCATAGTAAGAGGTATATAATACTTTTCTAACTAGAAAAAGCCCTAAAAGTGGTAAATACTGCTTAACTTATTTCATTTTACAAGTTTAGTAATATTGTTCTACCTAATTTATAATTAAAGTTAAGAAATTAAAAATATTATTTTTTTAAATTTTTGTTTGCTTTAATTCATTTATAAGAAGGCATGAAAAACATAATGCCCCAGGCATTGATCTAAACTGTAGAAGATATTCTGAGTTTTCATTGGTACTAAGCTCTCATTGTAATGACGATCCGTTTATTAACTTAAGAACTCATTTGAATCATTGAACTTTCATTAGTCCTAAACAATCATATAAATGACAGTCAGTTTATTTAAATGTAAACCCATGACCTCCAATGACAAGCCAATATTAAAATCATGCGTTTTTCACGTAAATTGAACCAGTGCAAGATCAGTAGAACTCATGAATTTACTAGTTTTTTGTCATGTCTTTTTTTGCTGGGTACTTAAATTATAAAAAGTTGGACATCACGACACACTTAAATGTATAATTTAAATAATAATAATAAACGGAAAAATATATCACAGGTAAACTTAAACTTTATTTTCGTTACGACCTTTTCATCTTCATTTACCAGTCATACGTCTTTGTTATCAAATTCAAAAAGTTAGAAAAGGAACAATTAAAATAATAATAATAAAATAACAATAATCCAAAAAGTATATGAAATTGATATAAAAATCCAAAAAAAGCTAAAAGCCCCGAAATATTATAACAAACCTCAACGAATTCCACATCCCCTAAACCAAATTTGTTATCCCCATTAGCAAATATAAATTCACAATTCGGGGATAAATCCCCTAATCTGACAATACTGCACTAGGCCGGAGACACTCAAAACAGTAAATAACTTGTTCGCCTTTTGGATCTAAAATCTTTTGAAATTTTGTTTGTTTACTTTTTTCCACTTTTTAATTTTTTCAGAACAATTGGAAGTTGTTTCCTGTTACTGGTTGGGTGGTGTTATTTTCTTATCCTGTAGCTTGGAGTTAATTAAAATTTTGCACGATGTAACTTCACTTCACTTTAAATTTAATTTTAATTTTTTTAATGTCCCTTACGTGTTTAAAAAGTTTTTTAATTGAGCAAAAGTTAAACTATTTTGTTTTTCATGCTGTTAATTTTTTCCCCGTTTTTTTTTTTTTTTTTTGTTTATTTGGCTTGGCGTATGTAACTTAAAAAGTCAATTTAATGTTCTTTTTATGATGATGATGATGATGATGATAAGTTTTGTAACTTGTTTGTATCCGGCAAACAATATGAAATATTGTTCTAAGAGGATAATTAAGACGACAGTTTTTATGTCTTAAAGAGGAACTAAACAAAAAGTTTAAAATAAAAACGACGTATAAAATATGTGCAATAGTTTTTATTTCAAAACATTTTGCTGTTAAAAGAATTTTTTCTGCACAACAAAATAAAACCTGTTTTTCAACAAACTACGAGTAAAACAGAAAATATAAGAAAGTTAAGTAACAATTTGGCTGCTTAAACTTTGTAATTGTCCAATAATCTTGCACGAAGACAATACAAAAAAATTTTAACTTTAAGTAAGACAAAATGTTAAATGAAAGTAAAAGAAAAACGCAACCGCTTGTGTCGAGTTAGTTAAACATCCCAGCAAAAAACTAAAAGGTAATACAGATTGGAATTAAGAAGCCGGATTACCAACTTAATGATTTTAAACTTGTAACGTAATGACAATTTTTTTTGTTTTAATAATTAAGTAGATAACTTAACGATTTGTAAAATTTATTTTAATTAATGACATATTTGATTAATATTTACAAGGCATTTCCCTTTAAAATGTAATTACTTTTTTAAGTTTAAGGTAATGTGTTTTGTAATCAAGTTCCAGAATTTAGCAACCCCATAGGTAAGTCATTATCTGACAAGTACTTATGCTACTACCAGACTTTTTGCTGGGATGTGAGGCGTTATTTCTTTAAATATAAATCCAAAAATGAGCAGCATATGAATATGTGCAAATGAGTATTTTTAAAAACGAGTAATTAAAAAAATTGTTTAAATATAATAAATCCAAAGTTTGTTCTTTTTGTTTTTCTCAATTTGAAGTTCCATTAATTAACGGATTATATTATTTTTCTTGTTTATTTTCAGGTACGTTGAACTGTTATCCATATATTACTTTGAATATTCAGTGAGTAAAATAGTTAAATTTACAAATAAGATATAGAAAAAAATAACTATTAAGACATGCAATATTTGGCAATGACCTTGTTGCCTTTAAAATTTATTTATCCGGATTGTATTTCTCTTGACAATACATAAAAAACTAACTTAGCTGTAACTGTTTGGATAGATAAATTTAGAACTTATATAAAATATTATTATTGTAACGTACTTTAATAGCCCTTAAAATTTCCCGTTTACTAAAATGAGAGGTCCTGCCAAGTCATTTAAATCGTTCAAGTTTTGTACATCAGCCACTTTATCTCTATTTTTATGGAAAAGAGATATGTTTATTGGAAAAAAGTGTCCTATATTTGAACTAATGCACTAAGGTACCTTTACTTTATTAGAAGCAAGGTTCTAAAATTGTACCAAGTCTCATGGCCCTGGGGCATAAATTAATTTTCACAATTAAACTGTAAATAATTCGAATAAAAATTACAATAATTCAATAAATAAAAGGCACCCGTTAGTAAAAGCAAGTAAAGGACCGCCATTAAATGAGTTTTTAAAATATATTTTAAGAAATCCTCACATCATTTTGCTTATATTTAGGTGGTGCTGAAGGAAGCCTTCGTGTATACGAGTAATACTGAATCGCAATTATCCGACTTATTTATTTGCACCAAATAATTTGGTTATAATTTAATTTTAAATTTCTTATTTTGCACTGAAAATATATTTAAATAAATCAGTCAAGTGCGAGTAAGTCTCACACACGTAGGGTTCCGTACTATGTTTAGTACGCCTTTAAAAACTGAAGTTGTTAATTTTTTTATGTCTTATGGGGCACGCTTTATTTTTAAAATCAAAGTCATATTCGCGATATTTTTATAGCTATTGGAACACCCTTTATATTTTAGGAAATGTTGTTATAACGGCCATGGCAATACACTTTCTATAAAAATATTAGTCCTACCTATTGCGGTTAAAAAAATAAGGTAATATACGTGAAAAACATTTCACTGATGGATCACCCTTTAGTAATTAGTAATTGTTACAGCGGCCGAAGTACAACATCTACTGTAAACAATTCAAAAGTCTACCTATTACGGTTAAAAGAATAAGGCTATTTAAGTAAAAATCATGTCTCTGTCGGACCACCCTTTAATTTTTTTATTTGTTATAACGTCCATGGAAATTCTTTTTCTATGAATATATCAAGAGTTTACCTATAACGATTTAAAAAGTAAGTCACTATACGTGAAAAACATGTCATTGTCGGAACACCCTTTAATTTTTAGTAATTGTCATATCGGCCGTGGCAAAATATCTCCTGTACAAAATTTTAAGAGTCTACCTATTTCGGTTCAAGAAATAAGGAGTCATACATGAGAATCACGTCACTGTCGGAACACCCTTTAATTTTTATTATTGTTTATAGTTTTCATAGTAATAAACCTCCTGTAAAAACTTCAAGATTCTACCTATTATGGTTCAAAACTTAGGCCTTGTACATGCAAATCACGCCATTATCGGAACACCCTTTAATTTTTAGTTTTATGTTTTTATACTTGTTTTTATAGCGAACTAAGTTTTATTTACTTTTTTTAAATCTTGAGTCTATGCCTCATACAGTTCAAGAAATAAACATATATTCGTGAATAACACCTCTCTATCGGAACACCCTATAAGTTTTAGTATTTGTTACTATAGCCGCATTTTCACAGACGATGTATAGCTGCATCATCTGTAAAAATTTCAAGATTCTACCTATTACGGTTCCAGAGATAAAAGGCGCTGACAGACGGACAGACATTGTAGCGAAAACAATAGGTTTTCCTTTTTACCCTTTGGGTACGGAACCTTAAAAACCGATAATACACATTTTCTTAATATTGTTGGGTGGTAGCACAGCACGCATGGTTGATTTAGTTCACAAAACAAAAAGGAAAATAAAAATTAACCTTACACTTGCAACTTTTTATTTTGTCTCAGCATGTCTTCCAGTGATGGAAAGACAACACAAAAACACAATCCCAATAATTCTCTTAAAAAACAAAACAACGAATGAAAAAACCATAAGAAAATTCTAAGAAAGAATTCGTTCATGTGGCGCAAGAAAAAAACAAAAACAATATTTGCCACAAACCACGCATGAAAAAATACATTTTTTCACTTCAGTAACTTTGGAATATTAAAATCGACAAAATTTAATTGATTTTTATTTCAAGACCATTTGAATAGGATTGTAAAACAGCTAAATTTTGATCGAAATGAAAATTAAAAGGAGGTCAAGTAATAAATTTATTACATAGTGAAAATGTAACGAAAAAAAAACTCAAAATAATTTGCATTTATAAACTAGTTTGTTATGAATTTAGTTTTTGTATTAATAATTTAATAATAAATAAAATAAATTCAACAAAAATTTTAACTTGAAACAACTATTTGCCAAATCAACGCGATTTATAGCCATTAAAATTTTATTTAAAATAAAAGTAAAAAGCAATTTCACGTGGTCTATAAAAATATGCCGATATGATATACATTTGTTTATATTAATTGTTTATAATATTAGTTTGCTGTATATCGTTGGAGAAAATACTAATCGGTCTTTATTTGAACGTAGTTGAAATCATTTTTTTTAAGATAATATACCTAAAGAGTGTGACACGGTCGGAATCCATAGTAAAGGGATTTTGTGCGGTCCTGACGGTAGTGAGTATCTTGTTATAAGCGCCAATTCCAAAAATTATAATTAGTAACTATCAAACTAGATTAACTAGATGTGTCAATATTGACTTATAAATCCCGTTCTACAGAATTAGTGTTGTCCTACGTAAGAGTTCAAAAGAAACTGCTGTGAACTTAAAATTGTATCTTAGATAATTTGGAGCTCCGTGTTTGAATCAGCACTCCTTTCTACTCTTTATTATTAGTTTTCAAAATATACTATTATATCCTAAATGATGGAATATTCGTAATATATGTCCATATATATATTAACATCCGTCAGCAACAGGTTATATACATATATAATTCCAAAATCCATACTAAATTTACCTCTTAATAGAAAAAAACATTGTTATTAAATCTTCTGCGTAGTTTCAGGAATACTCAGAGAGTTGCAGCATAAAAAAATAATTTCCATGCAAAATTTGAACATTTTTGTTTTTTTAAATCCATAAAAACTAGAAAAAGCCGTATTATTTAAATAGATTAACAATTATCTACAGCAATCGCTGTATACCAGGGTTGGTAAAGTTGGTACAATTGTACTTTTGTTGGTACATTTTAAACTTGAAAAGTACATGATACACCAATGAAAGTTTTGGTAGCTTTACGTTTAAAAATCTATTGTTGTTATTTTGGTTTTGGTACTTTAAAACTTTATTTTTACCATTCTCGCTTAATACTACACAAATACTCAACTTTTGAGCGACTAAAACTGTTAAAACTATGTATCGAACATAGATTTGAATCGTAAGAAAATAGCGAGTAAAACCTTGAAAAATATTTTTCTCCCAAAATCCCGCGGTTTGGATTCCTTACTAGAACCACAGTTACAATTGAAAAAAATATTTAAATTATGCAGTTCTTCTGTCGATAGTTTAGAGAGGGTATGAAAGGATAATATCATACCTATCACAACTTCTGATATACAGTCCCAATGCAATAACCATAATCAGAGAACTTCAGAACTATGGTGGTAAATTTAGTTTAACATTTGCTATCTTAGATTGGGATTTCTTAAATCTCTTGTGTTGGGATCCGTTAAGCAAGTTACTGGTATTGATGTCGTGTCCATGTAGACAGATGAATGAAATTGACCAATATCTCGGTTAAAGGTTGATTTAAAATTTAAATTCACAAACAAAATTTATTTATTTAGTTCTGTTCGAAAAGTACAATTTAAAAAGCTGGTTGGTAAAATTTAAAAATTTAATATAGCATCCCTGCTGTATACCTAAACTTTAGCCCATTATGCTCTCTTATTAGTTTTCTGACATCATTGGCATATCAATACTAAGTCCGTGACTGTAAAAAAAAATATTTTCTACCTATATTTGTTGTTGCTTCAACCAACCTTCGGTTAGCAATGAAAGCTAATAATAAAATTTCATATATTCAATAATGAAAACAGAAAAGCGCCGCGCAATCATATTTACCCAACAATAGTTTGGTAAATATGATATAAGGTCTTAAATATTAAAGTAAAAATATTAAACAAGAGGGAAGCTTTAGGTAGCAGTAGACTTCGTTCTCACCAACTGACGATTGATGATTAAATACAATTTTTCTTGTATTCCTTTATCTGAGTTTGTTTGGTTAAATAGATGATACAACTAAACACTACCCAAAGTAGATAGATACGAAAAGTTCTAATGACAGACGTAGCCGTCTAGAAAATACATTCCATTCTACTGGTGTCTAAAATTATACTTTCCCAATTTTTCTTTAATATTAATCACCTAATTTGTAACTCAAATTATTCTTTATTAGAAAAAATAAAACTAACTTAAGCTTGACTTCAAATTTCAACTGTTTGTAAAATAAATAGTTAAAATAATAAAATTCATTTATATAAAGGTTCCCCTCCTTCGATAAATTCTAAAATTTTTTCTCAACTTTCTCTTAGAAATAAGATCTTTTTACGGAAAAAATATCCTATTTTCTCCTCATAAAATTTTGTTAAAATCCATCCAGTAGTTTTTAAGAAATGCGAACACAGACAGACAAAAAAAGTTACTGTTTTATATGTATAGATATATAGAATAAGTATTCGCAGTAGGCTTTGCCTATGTTGATTTTTATTTACGCTTAGTATGCTTTCCTCAAGGCGAATTCATTTTATTAGGTGGCATCATGGCGAAGTTAATTAGTTTTTCCTTTTTTATGCGTAAAGAGCTGTCAAAAATGTCATTTTTTTTTAAACTTGGAAAAAGGAAAGAAAAAGTAATGATGTAAATATATTTCAAAATTAACAAAAAATTACAAATACCAAAAAATTGTAAGGAAGAAGTGTTTTGAGTTGCTGGATGTGATATTTTAATTCGTGTTTCTGTCGTCTACCGTACATTTAACCAACAACGAAATACATGTGGGTCTTTTTGGCTGTTGTGTTTATTGTCGCGGCGATGCCACCTTATATATATTCGCTTTGACTTTCCTTTTATAATAGAACTTATTATATTATATGAATTTTATTTGAACTATTTTTGAATTAATAAATTAATTATTTGGGCTTACGTTCTTAATTATAAAGAGATAAAGAAAAATTAGATACCAGCAAAGCAGAATGCATTTTCTAGACAGCTATGTCCGTCATCAGTACTCTTCGTATCGATCTACCCGGTTAACAAGTGTAAAACAATTTCAGAAAGCTCTATCTTCTATGAAATATAATGTAAAATTAAAATTTCTCAGATTCTATTTCTTTGATAAGTTTGTTTAAATAGAAAATTAATAACAATTGAAACTACCGGGTAGGTCGATACGAAGAGTACTAATGACGGACATAGCTGTCTCGAACATGCATTCTGCTTTGCTGGTATCTAATTTTTCTTTATCTGTTTATAATTAAGAACTTAAGCCCAAATAATTAATTTATTAGAACTTATATACATACTTTGTTTTTAGGGTTCCGTACACAAAGTGTAAAAACGAAACCCTATTGTTTTCGCTACTATGTCTGTCCGTCTGTCAGCGCCTTTTGTCTCTGGAACCGTAATAGGTAGACTCTTGAAATTTTCACAGATAATGTATAGTTGATGCCGCTATAGCAACAAATACTAAAACTTATAGGGTGTTCCAATAGAGAGGTGTTATTTAAGAAAATGTGTTTATTTCTTGAACTGAAGGAGGGATACACTTGAAATTTACAAACAGTTATTAAAACTTAGTTTTCTATATAAACAAGTATAAAAAAATAAAAATAAAAATTAAAGGGTGTTCCGATAGTGGTGTGAAGAGCATGTATAAGGCATAAGTTTTGAACCATAATAGGTAGACTCTTGAAATTTTCACAGAAGGTGTATAGCGATGGCCGCTATAACAACAAATATTAAAACTTATAGGGTGTTCCGATAGAGAGGTGTTATTTACGAATATGTGTTTATTGCTTACAAACAGTATTTAAAACTTAGTTCGCTTTATAATCAAGTCTAAAAAAATAAATCTAAAAATTAAAGGTGTTCCGATAGTGGTGTGCTTTGTATGTGTAAGGCCTAAGTTTTGAACCATAATAGGTAGACTCTTGAAAATTTTACCAAAAGTGTATAACTGGGGCCACAATAGCAAAAAATTCTAAAACGTAGGGTATTCCAAAAGTGACGTGCTATTTACGTTTATGTCTTTTTTTTGAGATGTAAGAGGAAACCACTTACAATTTGCAGACTGTAATTAAAACTATGTTTGTTTTATAAACAAGGTTTAATTTACGGCTGTGAGCTTTTCGCAAACTGTGACTCAATTAGTAAAAGGAAATTAAACGTTTTATATAATAACATAATTAGATATGTGTTTGGCTTAAGAAGATATGACCGTGTATCTAATTTTTCCGCTCAACTTTACGGTGTTTCGTTTGATAATCTTCTTAACATACGCGTTCTATTATTTTTGCACAAGATTATTTATTCAGAAGCTCCACAATATCTTATAGACAAGATTAAGCTTGCCAGATCACTCAGAGGAAGAAAGATTATAATTCCTTTACACCGTCGTCATGTATCTGAATGGCACTTCTTTATACACGCGGCGCGCCTTTGGAATATTCTTCCCCAAACTCAACAACTCAATAGCAACGCAAATAGCTTTAAACATTTTTTGTTTGTTTTTTTTTGCACAACAGTGAATTGTAATTCTTTTAATTGTAATGTATTTGTTATAGTATAAACTTTTTATAGTTAATATAGCTTAAGTGTATGTACTTGTATTAATGTGTAATCCCAAAATATAATTTATAAACTCCACTTTCCTATACTTTAAATATAAGATTAAATCTTGTTGTATAGGAATTGACAAAATAAATAAATAAATAAATAAAAAAACAAGTATACAAAATTGAACTTAAATATTAAAGGGTGTTTCAATAGTGACGTGATTTGCATGTATATATCCTAAGTTTTGAATGAATAGGTGGAATCTTGAAATTTTTACAGGAGGTGTATAACTATGTCCACTATAACAAATAATAAAAATTAAAGGGTTTTCCGCCAGTGACGTGATTTGCATGTATAAAGCCTTATTTCTTGAACCGTAACAGGTAGACTCTTGAAATTTTGTACAGAAGATGTGTTGCCACGGCCGATATGACAATTACTAAAAATTAAAGGGTGTTCCGACAGTGACATGTTTTTCACTTATAGTGACTTATTTTTTAATCGCAATAAGTAGACTCTTAATATATTTATAGAAAGGAAGTTTCCATGGCCACTATGATGAATAATAAAATTAAAGGGTGTTCCGACAGTGACATGATTTTATAAACCGTAACATATACCCTCTTGAAATGTTTACAGTAGATGTGTTACTTCGGCCGCTATAACAAATACTTAAAATTGAAGTGTGTCCATTAGTAACGTGTTTTTCACGAATATTACCTTATTTTTTTAACTGCAATAGGTAGGCTTCTGATATTTTAATAAAAAGTGTATTACCATGGCCGCTATAAAATGAATTACATATTAAAATTTAAAGGGTGTTCTAATTATACTGCAATTTTCGGGAATATTACTTTAATTTTAAAATTTAAGGGTGTCCCATAAGACATAAAGAAATAAACAACTGGAATTTTTAAATTATACTAAACATAGTACGGAACCCTACGTGTGTGAGTCTAACTCGGACTTGACTAATTTATTTATAATACACATATAATCTTCTAATTTATATTTTTAAGTTATTCATCACTAAAATTTAAGTCATTCAAATGATTTACGGGATGTTTTTCATATTAATATATTATCATAAAATATTTTGTAACGATAACGAAAGTTCAATATTAACCAAAAGATAAAAACAATTTTTGCAAAAATTTAAATTATAAAAAATGTAGGTTAGATTTATAATTTTTTATGTTAGCTTGCATACAATCTTTAGCCCTACTTGAACGACATGAGGGCATTCGTGGAAACGAGATGGCCGACCAATGTGCGAGTAACGGTTCGAACCTGGATGTGACGGTTGCCCAAGGGGAAATCAATATCCCATTGGCCGAAATGTCTAACATACTGGGAGAATGGTCGCTGAAGGAAACGGCTCGCAGGTGGTCTATACTAACCACTTGCAGATTATCTAGAATCCTTTGGCCCTCAATTGATAAAAAAAGCACAAAGGCACTACTGATCCTCGAGAAAAGCTCGTTAGCACTTCTGGTTGGTGTTATAACGGGACACTGTATGATCGGACGTATGTCGGAGCGTATGGGAATCTCTCGTGGAGGGTGCTGCACAAGCTGTATGGATGAGGAAGAGGAGGAATCAGTTCAACACCTTCTCTGCGACTGCCCGGCTCTTCAAGAGCGTAGGCTCAAATTTCTGGGTCAAAGATTCTTCCAGGACCTGGACTGTCTCAGGGATGTGACACTGAGTAGCCTATTAGGCATTGTGAAAAGCTCCGGGTGGTTTACAAGAACCACCGGTATCGGAGCTCTTTAGGGAATGTTGGGGGTTGACGATCGTTGAGGCATCACAATGGGCCTTATTGGCCTCCGAGTGAACTCGCGTTTTTGCGGGCGGCCCGTTTAACCTAACCTAACCTATAATTTTTTAAACACAATTATTAAAAATTTAGATTTTGTTAAACAGTGTAATCAGATGTTTGGACAAAGAGACTTTATATATACGCAAAAGTTCTAGCATTAATTTTAGTTCCACACAGTAGCCCTCCTTTCATTTAGTTGCAATCGTTTATTTTTTAACTGTTTCGCTTTGTTTGGCGAAAATCTCCTAAATAAAATTTGGTCTTCTGCCAAGAACATTATTTTTCACTTATGAAATGTACAACAAAATAAACACAATACAATGCAAAAAAAAAAGATTTCTCTTTGTATTAAATGACGTCACTACTAAGCCATCAGATTTTTAAATTGTATAGACGATGTTGTGTTCTATTGACTTCCTTTTACATACAAGTTTAATGTAAACAACAAAAAATTAAAAGAAAAATAAAATACAAAACAAAACAAAACAAAACAAAACAAAAACACGATATAATTTGTTAGAATCTATTTTAAGTAAATAATACTATAGAATTTTATAGTAAAAATAAAATAAAAAATTCACAGCTAAATGTTAAATTTATCTGTTAAAAGTGGCTTGAAAAATTTTATACATTTTATAATGTTTTCAAAATATTTAAGATGTAATCTTGAAACCAACAGATTTATATCATAGGGACTACAGTTTAAATTGTTTTTTTATATTATTTCCATCTCAAGTTATATTCTATAAGATAATTAATTATTTATTTGTGTAGAAACGAATTTATTGTTGATTTTTGGTGTTTTGTTGCTGGATTTCAGATGTTTTATTTAATTATTGGTCAAGGAAATTCTTAAATATTCTTATCTGAATTGAGAAATCAGTGAAATAACCAACAAAAACAAATTTACCCCTCCAACAATCAGTTATAGTAAATATATCATCATCATAACTTAGTTTTAATTTAATGTTCATACCTATTTCAGATATTTTAAATCCTGTTTTAAGTTTATTGTTTGGTTGCATCAATACGGTGCTATAGGCTGTATTTTTTAACAGTTTTTCAAGCTCGGACTAAGGGAAAGAAAAGGAAGACAAAATGGACTTTTATGCAGTTCATATAAGTTAAAACATACATATATAGATATTTATATATTAGATAGAAGTAATATACCATGACTATTTTCAGAATTCGGGCTTAGAGGAAAGAAACTGTCTAACGGCTTCATAGGTAACGGCTATGAATATTGGCTTTTGAGCTCTGCTAGTTTAGAAAAATCAATATTGTGAAGTAACAACAGAAATTTGACACTTATACTTGGTGATATAAGTTATAAAATCTTTCAGAGATATTTTTAATGACAAATTCGTAAATGCCAAAACTAAATATTCTACATGCAACAAAGATTGGTGGCAATAATAGAACGCCAGTGGAAGCATGAACTTCCACAAATAAACCTTTCGTTAAAAGTTAAAGGTAAGATTATCTGTCCAAGAATGGACACTAATAATAAACAAAATGAAAATGTGTCGGGTAACATCCCACCTTTAACTGTTGATAAGTTATGACAACCGACATTTTTGTTTCAAATACACAGAAAAATTTTTTTTCTCCAATTAAAGATTTTTATTTGTCTCAGATTAAAATTTAATAAAATAATTAATTGGTTCAATTATTTGTTTAATGAGGATTTTTTTGTTCTGTTTTAAACAAGTACATATGTAACGAGTGATTTTTTAAGAGCTTGAGAACTTTTTTTTTAAAAAAAACGCATAAAATTTGCAAAATCTCATCGGTTCTTTATTTGAAACGTTAGATTGGTCCATGACATTTACTTTTTGAAGATAATTTCATTTAAATGTTGACCGCGGCTGCGTCTTAGGTGGTCCATTCGGAAAGTCCAATTTTGGGCAACTTTTTCGAGCATTTCGGCCGGAATAGCCCGAATTTCTTCAGAAATGTTGTCTTCCAAAGCTGGAATAGTTGCTGGCTTATTTCTGTAGACTTTAGACTTGACGTAGCCCCACAAAAAATAGTCTAAAGGCGTCAAATCGCATGATCTTGGTGGCCAACTTACCGGTCCATTTCTTGAGATGAATTGTTCTCCGAAGTTTTCCCTCAAAATGGCCATAGAATCGCGAGCTGTATGGCATGTAGCGCCATCTTGTTGAAACCACATGTCAACCAAGTTCAGTTGTTCCATTTTTGGCAACAAAAAGTTTGTTAGCATCGAACGATAGCGATCGCCA
Organism: Phasia obesa; assembly: GCA_949628195.1. Taxonomy (NCBI): domain Eukaryota; kingdom Metazoa; phylum Arthropoda; class Insecta; order Diptera; family Tachinidae; genus Phasia; species Phasia obesa. Next base: position 87,484,439 of record OX451217.1, read on the forward strand.
TTCACCGTAACGTTGCGTCCAACAGCATCTTTGAAAAAATACGGTCCAATGATTCCACCAGCGTACAAACCACACCAAACAGTGCATTTTTCGGGATGCATGGGCAGTTCTTGAACGGCTTCTGGTTGCTCTTCACTCCAAATGCGGCAATTTTGCTTATTTACGTAGCCATTCAACCAGAAATGAGCCTCATCGCTGAACAAAATTTGTCGATAAAACACATTTCGAACCGAACACTGATTTTGGTAATAAAATTCAATGATTTGCAAGCGTTGCTCGTTAGTAAGTCTATTCATGATGAAATGTCAAAGCATACTGAGCATCTTTCTCTTTGGCACCATGTCTGAAATCTCACGTGATCTGTCAAATACTAATGCATGAAAATCCTAACCTCAAAAAAATCACCCATTATATATGTATAATATATCAATTAAAATATTAACTGAACTTTAAATTAAATCTAATTAAAACTTTTTATTGGTGCAAAAAATTGTATCTGCGTAGCAAATGAAAAACGATTTTTTTTCAAGGTCTTTCTTGTTATTAAAACTTCAGAACAAATAAATTAGAAGTAATTTATAAGCCCTTAACTAATATTCTTAATATCTGTAATGATATTAAAAATAAATCGTGAAAAACCTAATATCTTTCCGTTTTAGTATGTTAAAATTCGAATTATGAAATATGGCTGCTAAAGCTGGCCCAGGTGCCATATGTAGACGTCCATTTCTCTCTTAATGCCCAGTTAGCCGACCGAAACTTAAACGTAATGTAACAAGAACAAAATTGTTCTTTTTTAAACCTTCCTTGCTTTTATTTTGATTTGTTAATCAATGTCTCGCTTAGATTTAAGTTAATCTATGTTTAACATTTTGTCTTCCAATTTTACGTTACTGTAGAAAACATAAAAAACCAGCAAACAAGAGCGATAAAGAAAGCATGAGAATCTCAAACAACAATTTTCACGATTGACTAACACAGTGCAACACGGAAAAAAATAACCATATACGGACACCACCAAAAAAAAAAGACCCCTGTCTCCCAGTTTTGCCCAAAGTCCTCCAGGTTTTTTTTTTTTATGGGCCTTCAAAGATGTGGGGCCTCGATGTCATTTTTGCAAAAAAAATGATCATTTACTCAAGCTCATATTTTGCAAACCGTTTGAAATTTTGATATACTCTCTGAGGCAAAGTTGTAGCTCTTGTCATAAAGAACAAAAATTGTTAACATATAAAATCAAAAAAACTTCATCTTCTTCAACTTCATCTACTACAATTTACCGTACCGTGTATGGCGTTCTTGCTTTTAAAATACGACAAAAACTGTCGTTGGAGTTTTCACGGCTAAAATAAAAAGTTTTTACGACTAAAATAAAAACAGCAATTAAAAAAATTAAAAACAAGAAGTTAGTCATACACCCGTATTAGTTTTCTTCAAAAGTATTTTCTAAAACTATTTTTAGTATGAAATGCGGAGATTTGGTTAAGATTCTGTGATATTTTTTTTAATTTTTCCATCGTGTAGGCTTTTTTTTATATTTGAGCTACGGACTTCGCTAATTAGATTTGCTTTATCACAATTAATTTCTTAAACATATTCGGCTGAACCGATCGGAAGAAAAAAACGATCAAATACACTGAAGATACCTGATTGATATTTTTCAGTGAATCTCTAAATGTATGTAAATATGTTCTATATTTTTAGTAATTCGCAACGAAAATGTTATTTAATCTACATATATATTTCGAAATATCCGCAAAAAGATGCAATATGCTGAACATTAAATATGACATACATATGAATATCTCCACGCTCCAAGCAACTCATGATCTATAAGATGAAGCTCTCACTTAAAGAAGACGAAAGGTATAATAGAAAAAGATTCAAAATAATGGGTGATTTTTTTGAGGTTAGGATTTTCATGCATTAGTATTTGACAGATCACGTGAGATTTCAGACATGGTGCCAAAGAGAAAGATGCTCAGTATGCTTTGACATTTCATCATGAATAGACTTACTAACGAGCAACGCTTGCAAATCATTGAATTTTATTACCAAAATCAGTGTTCGGTTCGAAATGTTCAAATGTGACAAATTTTGTTCAGCGATGAGGCTCATTTCTGGTTGAATGGCTACGTAAATAAGCAAAATTGCCGCATTTGGAGTGAAGAGCAACCAGAAGCCGTTCAAGAACTGCCCATGCATCCCGAAAAATGCACTGTTTGGTGTGGTTTGTACGCTGGTGGAATCATTGGACCGTATTTTTTCAAAGATGCTGTTGGACGCAACGTTACGGTGAATGGCGATCGCTATCGTTCGATGCTAACAAACTTTTTGTTGCCAAAAATGGAACAACTGAACTTGGTTGACATGTGGTTTCAACAAGATGGCACTACATGCCACACAACTCGCGATTCTATGGCCATTTTGAGGGAAAACTTCGGAGAACAATTCATCTCAAGAAATGGACCGGTAAGTTGGCCACCAAGATCATGCGATTTGACGCCTTTAGACTATTTTTTGTGGGGCTACGTCAAGTCTAAAGTCTACAAAAATAAGCCAGCAACTATTCCAGCTTTGGAAGACAACATTTCTGAAGAAATTCGGGCTATTCCGGCCGAAATGCTCGAAAAAGTTGCCCAAAATTGGACTTTCCGAATGGACCACCTAAGACGCAGCCGCGGTCAACATTTAAATGAAATTATCTTCAAAAAGTAAATGTCATGGACCAATCTAACGTTTCAAATAAAGAACCGATGAGATTTTGCAAATTTTATGCGTTTTTTTTAAAAAAAAAGTTCTCAAGCTCTTAAAAAATCACTCGTTAGAAGAAGAAACGACTTAAGTGTGTAAAAATTAAGATAAGAAAAATTTTGAATTTATTTATATCAGTTAAGGAAATAGGAAATTAAAGAATAAACTTGAATTTGAAAAAAAATGTATTAAATTTGAATTTCTTTTATTACAAAAAATTTCTTAGGCGTTTTTTTACACGGTACGGGAAAAATTAAAAAACGCCATCGACTATGCTAGCTGACGTAAACCTTGTGAATCCCCCAATTATTATTATTTTTAAAAACAAATCAGTAAATACCAGTCAGTGTTCGATTAATTTGTGAGAAAATGGATTGACAATAAAATCTGAATAGAACGGGTCCTAAATACTACCGTGTGAAACTCCGACTTCAATGAGCAAATGTGAGCCTAAAAAATTTCCCGCTTTTAGAAAAGACTTTCGTGGCATACCTTCTCGAATGCTTGAGAAACGTCGATTAAAAGTGCAGAGCAGTATTTACTTTCTTCAAAGGTCATTTTAATTACATTTACTAATCTGTTGTATCGTACTATATTGTTTTCTGAAGCTGAATTGATGGTTCGGAATACATCCTTTCGCGCTCAGAATTGGGTTCAGTTTAGTTATTTATATTCTCTCAAACAGCTAGGTTTTGTGAATAGGATTAATAGGTCTGCATGATTCTACCTTTGCGTGGCCTTTTCCTGGTTTAGGTATCATAGTTATCAAAGAAATCTTCAAATCTGTGGGAAAGTAATCAAGACGTAAAATGGCATTAAAAACAAAAAGAATATTTTTTAAATAACCAACAACTAGATTGCATTTTTCGTTAAATAACCAACAAATAGATGGCCTATTCTTTCCCAGCCTTACGCACGCCTGGTCTGTTAAGGTTTCTACATGCACAAAATAATGAATAATCTGACAGGAGTTGAGTCCAGGTCTTCCAAGTAAATATTCTGAGATGTTACCCTTTGAGATTCTGGGAGCTCTCTTAGCCGCTTTGTGCAATCTTTAAGTCTGGTTTTCAGTTGAGGTGATCTATGCGACTGCTACTCCCTCCGAAGTTTTTTTAGTCAAGAGCCGCTCGACTTCTACAGTATAAAAGTGATTACATCTGCCTAGTTGCCGGGTTATTTTTGTACGTTGAACAGCTGATTTGAAGTTTTAATCAAAATACATAAGGCACTTCTCTATGTCTCCTGGTGTTCTTAGCGGGATTTCAGTGAAATGCAGAAATGTAGAATGAATGATGCTAGGATAATTGAAGCGACGCTTCAACTTTAATCATTTCTCTTGAAATACCCTTAACACTCCATAATCAATCACATCTGTTTTTTTGCTGGTCAGTAGGCCAATAGGTGTGTTGTCCACTAGAGATCATAGTGGTAAATGTGTCATACAGAACACGACCTTTTGGAGTAATTAGTCTTGATCCCCAAAACGTATGTTTAGGGCTGTAGTCGCCTGATGCTATGAAAAAGGGATCTAGTAATTTGAAGAAATCGCTATACTGACTCTCTGATACTTAAAATCTAGGAGGTGATGAATTGAAGAAATAACTGAGTTTTGATGAAATTCTTCAAGCAGATATTTGTTGCTTGAAGGTAGTACTCACAAAAGTCGCATAGTAAATGATGATTAATTCGAACCTTTATTAAAATTGCTGAACCACCACATACTCTGCCACGTGCTCTCTAGTGTCATATTATATCTGGCGATTCATTTTAAAAAAGGTATGTATATGTTGTAAGATGTGTCGCTGAAATCAACATGACATAAATTTTTTTGTTTTTTGAGGAAGTACGCCTGTTCAATTTTGTGTTGGCTTAATCCGTTTGCGTTCCAGAAACATATTTTTAAATAGTTCATAGTTTGCCAAGTACTACCTGCAACATTATAGATTGCATTTTTAGCTCTTCTGGCATCTGTTTGACTGAGACAATTGTGGATAGTTTGCATTTGAAAAAATATTGTGACTGCTTGGGGACAGTATGTAGTTTTTAAGAAGACTTATTTACAATAAACAGGACAACCTGTGTAGTTATCAGTGTGATTTTCACATTAATACCCAACTTGTTTTTAACTTTTTTGTCGTTTCTTAATTCATCGCATTGGGCTGTTTCATATAGCTCGCAATACGTAACACAAACTAGAGGTAGCTTACAATTCTTGCCAGTTTAAACACTGGACGGGTCATGATCGTTTATGTGGTTCCTCTACGGTGATTTTGCAGTGCAGCAGATATCTACGGTTATAAATGGGGTGCGTTTGGTTCTTTTTCCACCTGATATCTCCAGATTCCAATTCAAAACTTAATAGAGGCTGTGGTTTGCGTTCTGGATTTCTTAGGTTGTATACACTTATTACTTTAAATCCAATTCTTTGATGGCCAGCTTTTTTATTTCCTCAGGGTCAAAGCATACCTTTAATAAAGATCTGAAGGCCTTTGCTACTCTTCAATTGGTACCTGTAAAATCTCTTTTTAGCTTTAAAGTGCAGTAACTAATTTACGAAAATATTGTTCATTGTTCAATTTTTTTTTTTCGTTATTGTTGCCACGCTTAATGGGAAATCAAACTTTTTTTGAGCTCATTTGTATTTTCACTCTCAAAAAATTGGAGGCGGTTTGAACGATTTAGGTAACGTTGCACAGTGTTGTGACTTCATATAACGAGTGGCCATAAATAGAATAGGTTATTGTAAAGAGCTGAAATTTCGCACATATATTTAGTTTGGCAAAACGTAACAAAATTTAAAATTAAAAAAAAAATTCGGATCAAGGATTCGTGTCCTTTCCGTATATCCTGAAATATAAGTGTCATAAAAGTTAGAAAAAATGCTAACTTTATGAAATTTTCTCTATAGTAATTGGATGTGATATTTTTAATAATATGACCTAATTTGATTCAATTCATTTGATTAGGCTAAAAAATATATTTTTACAAAAAATTAAAAAAAAAATTAAAAGTTGAAAGTTATATTTTTTTCAATTAGATGAATGGACACCCTCGCCTTCAATATATCCTTAAACTTAAGTAAATACATATATATGTATCTATAGAGAATATATTCAAAATTTTAGGAACTGGTCTTAAATTACGAAATATGTAAATATAACTCACTCATTAAGTAATATTTTTCATGATATTAAATTTGGAGTAAAATACTATAGTGAAACAATAAATTTAAATTTTGTTAAAAAAATTATAAATTTTTATTTCATAAATATCTAAAAACTTTACAATTTTTTTACAGTGTTGTTATAAATATTTGAATTTTAGGCTTTTTTCATTGTTTCTGCTACATTTCTGAATAAAACAAATATAATTGCATGCATTTTTATTGAAAAATGAATTCTTGATATTTATTGTTCCAAACCCATTTTTTGTTACTTAAAAATTGTGAAAAAATTATCAAAATAATTCGACAACAACAACTAGGTCAAATTTGGGTTATTGGCCAACTAAATTCAATTATTTAACCCCACGAAGTACATGATCATTTTTATTCCTTTTTTATACAAAATTGCAGTTATTTCAAACTACAATTTTGAAGAGCCATATCTTTAGAAAAAATTATTATTTTAATCTAATTTTTTTACGCTTATTAGTAAAAGTGTCTTTTATTAAATGCCATTAGCCATTTTTTTAATTTCCGTAATTGTATTTTTCTATATATGGCCACGCTCACAACACTGTGCGTTCTAGGTTCGTTTGTTTAACTATCCTAGATTAGAAAACGGTTTTCGGAACGCAGTCCAGTATTTCCCCTAACCTACTTTTGCGTTCGATGCTTCTTGCGAAGATTTAGGGCTTCGTCCTCGTTTTAACACAGTAACTTATCTGTCGATTCCCTCATGCGCCTTAGGTTTTTGGGCAACATATAAAAACGTTTAAATCTCTTTTTTGTATAAAAAAAAACCGACTTTAAATAACTTTAAAGCATAAAATGTGGAAAATGCTCAACTAATTTAATTTAAAACTGTTTTGTCTTATTCAAGAAGGTACACGTATTTTTTAGTTTGTGTTCTGTCCATCCCAAATCATAAGCCTTATTTCTACAAGGCCAAAGTAGATAGATGCGAAGAAAACTGCAGAAGGTTGTAGCGTTCCATTCATTCTCCATACATTCTGCTAGTGTCTAAAATAAGTTGTTCTTTTTTTCTTAAAAATTAATCGCATAATTTATAATAAAAAATATTCTTTAAACTTAGAAAGAATAAAATGAACTTAAGCCTGACTTCAAAATGTTATCTGTGTGTTAACAAACAGTTCGACTAATATAAATTTAAATATATTATTTGAATAGGTGACTTCTGAAAACACTTTGACACTCTATTATATTTTCTGTCAAAAGAATAAAGTGAAAATTATTCTTATTGGTGAAAATCTGTAGAAAATGCAAATGATCGAAACCGCACATATTTGGCATATACGAGTGTGTTCAGAGACAAATATTTAAGTAAGAATCTATATTTTGCTATGTTTACTAATAACTGCCAAGCAGAAACAACAAAAAACAAAAAAAGCTTCTGAAGTACTTGGGTATATGCCAGTTTTTTGTAAAAGTTGTGTTAAAAATTTTATCCAAAAATAAAGGCATACATATGTATGTATAAGTGTTAGTGCATATGTTTGAATATTTTATGTAATACATATGTTTTAATAAAATAAACTTTATTATTATTTGAGCCATAATCATGAACACACATCCAAGCACAGAAAATAAAGTTGGCAAGAGTATACGATACAGCAATTTGTTAACTTTCGCTTTTAAATTGTCCAGTTGAAGTGAAAGGGAAAAGGTTGATATACATTTTAAATATACCAATGCCTTAGTGATAATATCTTATTTAACTCAGTTTTATAACAAAATAATACAAATTATCGCGTACTTGTAGTTGCAAGAATTATTGTCGTAACTGAGAATTTATAAAAATTGGCTGTGCTCTTACTTTGGCTGATTGCTAAAAGTCAATATAATTTTATCAATATAAGTATACTTCAACTATGATTTTACCCAGATAATTTCTTTCTACTAAATGTTAAAATACAATTTCAATAAAATTTACTGAACAAGGTAACGAAATCCTTTACCCGTTGAAGAAAACCAAAGTCTTCGGCAGGAATCGCACCCACAAGACCCAGACTGCCGCACGCGGTAATAACTCTATTTAAAATAACTTGACATCTATTAATATCTAGACATAACAATTGCAACCTATTCTTTATCAAAATTTTATTATAAAAAGTTTGGCGATTGAAAATATTTAAACTTTTAGTTCACATGGATATTAATGGATTTTTAAAGATTTTGATTATCGGAAAGCAAAACTATGTATAAAAAATGTTTGGTTTTTTATAGTTTTGACGTGTGTTTTAATTGAAAAAAATTACATTGACATTTTAAAATATGAAATTATTTTTATTTTTTAATATAATACTTTTTGTATGAAAATTTTATTTTCATTTTAAACAGCCAGAACATGATTGGTAAAGTTTTATCGCGTGCAAACTCAAATTAGTTTCACTTTAAAAATCAACTTGTACAATTAACATTCTTCAAACAGATGAATGTGTAAATGATTTTGTCATTATAATATTTTTGTGTGCATTTTGTAAATTATACGTTGTCGTGATGATGATTATAGTTTCAGGACCGATTAGTCAACCTGTTGCTTCACTGAATTTAAACAAGCTTTAAAATAACTAAATAATTAATTAAATAGGTTTTTTTCTCCAAAGCTTCCCTCTAGTTTTGACATAGCTGTCGAGAAAATGCATTACAAAATAAAACTTAGGCATAAAATCTTAAATCCTTGTGGATTATACTCTATTGATACTAGTATCGGGTGGATAAATTTTAAGGGCCGATGCCGAATGTGAAATACACATAAACGTCAAGTTTTTTTCTGCATTTAATTTGCCATTTCTTAATTTCAAACTAACTTAATTTGAGCCATGGAAAGATGAACAATCGAGCAATGGTCAGAATGATGGCAAGAAATGGCAACGTAAGATGATCAATTGCGAAGAAAATCATCTTCAGTGATGAGGCACATTTTCACCTCAGTGGATTCGTCAATAAGCAGAATTGCCGCGTGTGGGTGAATGCAAATCCAAGAGTGATTGTCGAAAAACCAATGCACCCACAAGGAGTGACTGTTTGGTGCGGTTTATGGGCTGGCGGCATCATCGGCCCGTATTTTTTTTTTTTCCAAAATGAGGCCGGTCAGGCAGTTAATGTGAATGGTGTTCGCTATCGTGAGATGATAACGAACTTTTTATGACTCGAATTGGAAGATATGGATGTGGACGATATGTGGTTTCAACAGGACGGTACCATTTGCCACACAGCTAAGGAAACATGGCTCTTTTGCGAGACAAATTCAATTGCCGTGTTATCTCACGTGATGGCGATGTCAATTAACCGCCAAGAGCATGTGATTTGAATTCGTTGGACTTCTTTCTTTGGGCTTATTTGAAAGAACAGGTGTACGTCGATAAGCAAGCAACAATTCAAGAGCTAAAGGATGAGATAATTCGGCACATTAACGGCATAGAAACTCAATTATTCTTCAGCGTCATCGAAAATTTGGAGCATCGGATGGAGGTGTACCGCCGAGGTCCCCGCAGCTATTTGGCCGATATTTTGTTCCATACATAACCAATATTATCAAAATAAAAAGAAATAACAATCATTTCCTAAATAATTTGTGTTTTATTCATACATCGGCCCTTACAAATTTACCCTCCCTTTATAACCAAAATAAAATGGGCGTAATAGAGATAGAAGACATGTACGAAACAACACTAAAATAGGGTAGTGCCAAAAATGAAAAAAAATTAGGCCCTATGTGCTATGTAAATATGATTAGTAGTAAAAATTGCAAATTTTACAGCCCACAAAATCATAACAAGTTTTTTGTATAAAATTAAATATAAAATACTATTGTGAAAAGGCACTAGAATTTTTTTAACAGCTCATACGTTTTTCTTTAATTCAAGTGTTTTTATTCTCGTACACACAGTACAAGTATTACTTACTAAGAACAACAATACACCTTTGTGTTTATCCTCTGGCAAAATGCACAAAAGAAACTTTATTCAAACAATTTGTTAACAAAAGAATACAATTTGTCTTAATATTCCAGTGCAAAGAATGGTTTTACTTTTAAGCCGCAAAAAAGAAAATTTTTCAACGGGTAAATTCAATGCTGTGTTAATTTGCGTAGTTCTTTATTTCCTTAATCATTATATGTTACAGTACAATTACAAATTATATTCTAACCTAATTTACCGAGCAATGTAACGAAGATTTTTACTCTTTATAGTAAGACACCCAGAGTTTTTGGTGGGAATCGAACCCTCAACCCCAGACTGTAATGCTTGCACACTACCTACTAGCCTACCTAGACACCCATGTATTTTTTTAGTTATTTAAGACTTTGGAATAAATTCAGACATGACATAATACGTATTTGTTGATGAAGTATTTCTTTCTTTAAAAATCAGTTCGTTTTAATTCGTATTGAATACTATTTCTTACAAAAAATACCCATAACGCATTGGTTGGGGGTGTTTCTCCCAGAAAACCTCCAAATTAAAAAAAATATTTTTATGTGTTTACTTTTAAAGTGTTCCAGATCTGTGTTATATTCAAATATTCAGAGGGCAGTTTTATAATTTACAACGTTCGTTCTATGAATTTAATTTTATTTGAACTATTTTTTAATGTTCTTTGTTCTCAAGTTGTTTATTATAAAGAAATTAGACACCAGCAGAATGTAATACATTTTTAGTATCTGTACATCCGTCATCAAAATTCTTCGTACCTATCTAGAAGGTAGTTTCTATTGTAATCATTTTTCTATTTAAACAACTTTTAAAGAGATTATATATATATATATATATATATATATATAAATATATCAATATATATATGAATGTAGAAAAGGAAAATTCTAAACCCTTCAGAAGGCAACGGGAAACCACTGAAGTATTTTCCCTGGAAAACCATACAATTTATGAATACAAACCAAAACTCATGGCCCTTAGTCTCCGGTAACACAAGGGTGCTAAGAATCCCCGGAGGTAAAGCAAAAACAAAACTTGACATTGGTACATGGAATGTACGCAGTCTTTACGAGGCTGGAAAACTAGCTAATACCTTAAACGAAATGAATAGACTACAAATAGATATACTTGGTATATGCGAAACTTGGTGGCCAGATTGTGGTGAATTTGTATCACACAATTCGAAGATGTTTTACTCAGGCAATCTCAATAAAACCCATAGAAATGGCGTTGGAATAATTGTAACAAACCGCATAGCAAGAAATGTTACAGGATTTGTACCAAAATCAGACAGAACCATGATGATAAGAATTGATGCCAAACCACTTAACATCAATGTTATTCAAGTTTATGCTCCAACGACGGACAAAAGTAATGAAGAAGTCGAATCATTTTACGATGAAATCGAAGAATTACTACAACTAACAAAACAGCATGAGATAACCATCATCCAAGGCGACTTTAACGCAAAGGTAGGAAGGGAGGCAGTAGCAGGAGTTACTGGACAATATGGTTTAGGAGAAAGAAATGAGAGAGGCGACAGACTCATCCAATTCTGTCAAGATTATAAAATGAAAATAGCAAACACTCTGTTCTGCTTACCGCCTAGAAGACTTTATACCTGGAAATCCCCCCAGGACAGAACTGGAAATACCATCTGACCACAATCTCCTTATGGCAAACATGTACATCAAAATTAGGGCTCCAGTGAAGAAAAAACCACAACGTAAACTTGACCTTGGGAAACTTGACGACCCAGCCGCTAAATCAAACATTAAAGATCTCATTAACTCAGAATTAAATAACATTCATAGGGAGGATGTGGAAAATATTTGGAATGAAATTAAAAATATTCTTCGCACCATCGGACAGAACACCCTAGGAAATTACGTTAGACCAAAACGCAAAGACTGGATGACAAATGAAATACAAGACCTTCTTAACGAAAGACGACGATATAAAAACTCGAATTACGAACTGTATTGGGAATTAAACAGGGAGATTCAAACGCAAATTCGAGCTGCAAAAAATAGACATATTAATAGCCAATGCCAAGAAATCGAAAAATTACAAAGCTTACACGACGATTTTAATTTGCACAAGAAACTGAGAGAAGCAGCTGGTATATACCGCAGAACATTCTCGCCGGTTCTCTACAACAGCAAAAATGAAGCTGTTTTTGAGAATGCAGAGAAACAATTAATTTGGAAGGATTATATCCAACGTCTATTTACAGACGTCAACAGATCATGTTTTAACATCCAGACAACTCAACCGATGACAGGAATAAATATCACTAAACGCGAGGTAGAAAGTGCAATAGCATCTTTAAAAAATAGGAAAGCAAAAGGACCAGATGATATACCATCCGAAATGATAAAGCTTATAAATGAAAATAACATTGAACTCCTTACAAGGTTGATGAACCATATCTATAATACAGGTCACTACCCGCAAGACTGGCTAAAATCAACATTTATAGCGATTCCAAAAAAAGTCACGCCAAACATTGTAGTGATCACCGACTTATCAGTTTAATGAGCCACGCTCTTAAAAATATTCCTAAAAATTATACACAAC